>VDFB02192819.1:0-27516 GCA_007258455.2 Sequoia sempervirens
CTTCTCTCAAGAAGAGGAGGCAACTGATTGTTCTATCACAAGAAGGGTCCGCTTTGGCTCCTCCTTGCCCCCAGTTTTATACTTTACATAATTCTTGTAAAGTAGGTCTATTCTCAAACGAAGTGGGCCGACTGAGGAGGGCCAAAAGTGATCCAACAAATATCCACCTCGAGACACCAAGGGCTAATATCCAGTGTCATGCACTATATGCACGACACCTTCATGAGAGAATTTTAAACATTTGTGAATAACAAGGAGATTCCATTCATGGAGGTGAGCCAAGGTATTCCTAGCTTTAGCCTGAATAGATCTGACTCCAAGATAACATCGAAAACTATGTCAATAGCCCTAGGTCCAACTAGGACGGACAAAGTTATCGAGCCGTAAGGTTTAAGACTGTTGGTGTAATTAAAAGTGTTGTACCTTGTCCTAGGTCATGATTACACCTTAGTTAAGTTTACTTAGGGACCACATAGGAGGTTGTTGGATATTTTCCACTTTTGGTGGACTTGACATGTCATTACCACATCACTTCCACCTTTTATGGACACATCATGTGATTATCTCTCCACCTTTTGTGGGTGATCCACCTTTTGTGGATATTATCACATTATCCCTTTCCACTAGTTGGAGTGATAGCTTTTCATAGTTTTCTCATGTCATAAGATTACAACACTTGTCATAATCTTATTCCCTTGTATGTTCTCACCTTGGCTATATAACCAAGGGGTCTCCTATGTACATTTGCTCATCATATTTGCATTCATTGATAAGAATACAGTCTATTCTTGTCATATTGTCTCTATCTCTCTTATGCTTGTGCTTTTTATTAGGCCTCTAGATCTTGGGTGGCTACCTTCATAGCCAATTCTTACAAAGACACATACCATCGTGTGTGCAGATGGTAGATTTTGTTTCTTCATATTTTTCCTTTTGTAATGAATTTAATACTAATTTTTCCTTAGTGATAAAATTCACTCGACTTGCGGGGTCTAGCAAGACTCATGTCACAATGTTACCATTGATGCAAGTAGGAATGTAGAGAGGTGAGGGTTTATTGTTTAAGGGAAAATCTTGTGATGTGAATGCAATTTCTGGTGAAACAGGTGCAGGTGGAGCAATAGAAGTCACTATGACCATATTGGCATAGGCCTCGGGTTGAGTAACAAAATTAGCGGGATTGATAATCATGTTAGTAGAGTGTGACAGAAATAGGTTTGTGTATGTATGCAGTTCACTATTAGCTTTCGCCATTGATTTGTTATCATTCTATTTACTCCCATTGAGATGAATGGTACAGGTGTCACCGATGTGGTCACGTATCTCATGGTACAGCCACATACAACATTAGATTATCATGTCCATTAATAGCGGTACTTCGCTGATAAGTGCTCTCACCATACCCGATTAGGGTAAGGCTCTTTAACAAGCTTAGGACTTGGCAAAGTTATGATCTTATCCTTGAACAACTTTTGTAGGATGGAAGTATAAGATTTTGATAACTTTGTGAACTTTCAGTTATGTTTGAGGCCATTTTCATCAACAACGACTACTACATTCATAACAACCTTACCTTTCCCAAAGATTGATACAATGAACTTTCCCTCAGAACGGGAGCATGAAGAGGATCCTCGACATGAACAACCATCTGTTGAGTACTCTGTTAGGCTACACACAAGCTGCCGCGAAGAAGAGGGTTTTCATAAGGCCGAACTTTGCTTGCCAAGGGCGCTGTAAGTTCAGAACATACGCGTAATGTCGAGAATCGAAATTTTGTTGATATGGATTTTTTGAAAGGGCAGCGGTAAGCGGCTTCATGATCAATGATTTTTCATTATCTCCTTGTTTACCTTGGAAAAAGATCAAAGTCATCTTGGCCCGATGTTTTGATTAAAGCTGTCCCAGGAATTGATTTAGAAGTTTAGATTAAAATGAGAAAATAGAGTTGTCCCGAAGCAAGAGACGATTACCACTCACGGTATTTGTGTCCTTCGAGAGATGGGAAACGGTTGTATCAGCGCGTGTGATGGAAGAGTCATTGCCGCAGTTAAAGGAAGACACATGTGTCTGTGGATCTCCCTTACTGCCATACTTTTTGAATTTAGGTATCTCCATTCCTTGGGGGAAGGGAGTGTTTAAGATTGCAACTAACAATGGCTATGCTAGAAGAAGGGCTGGAAGATAGGCTGGGCAGAGGCTTGAGAAAGGTTTGCCAAATGGCTCTGCATCTTACCCATATTTTGAAGAAGAGTGTTCAAAATAGGGTCATTAGAAGAGAGAGGCGAGACAAACCTCCTCTAGAGCCACTACCACCATGGGGCCTCTGCTTGGAACTACCATCGTGACCTTCACCAAAGGCACCTCACCACAGCACTACCTTTACTACCCGAATCCTCCACCACTACCAAATCCTCCACCACTCATCCCGCCAAAGCCCCCACCACTAGAGGTGATAGGAGGAGTGAAGCTAAAGCCCAAGGGGACCCTGTTTACTTTGATAGTTTTAGGTTGTTCAGAGATAAAAGGGATACTAATAGAAGGGACTGCATTGGCCATGTAGACGGATGTGGGAGGCATCGATACTCCTAACTGTCTTTCACGTTCTTCGAAAGTGACTTCTTGTGTGAAGCTAGGGTTGTTCAAAGGAGTGCATGCTTTGGTGAGACCAAGGAGGCTAGTCAAAATTTATATGCCTATTTGATCTTTACTCATCATATGCTTCAACTCACTAACAACCTGAGTGGCTCTAGCCATCTTTGGATTTATTTCCAAGTGATTCTCTAAGTTGCCCAATCCTTTAGCAAGAGCGGCAACGTATTCTATAGGGATTTGAATCGCCTCGTACTCATCCATCGATGATGGCATAGGAGACGCGGGGGGAGTGGGAAAGTGATTGATTTCATCAACGAATTCCATCTTGTTCCTTGACAATTGCTCCTATGCAGCCACACTAATGGTGGGACCAGAGAAAAGGCTCGTAGAGAGACCAATCAAGACCTTCATCCTTTCCATTAGGAGGTGTCGTATGTACTTCTCCTAATGATATACCCAAAAGTTGTAGATTGGGTTGTGATGCTCATAAACCTTCACAACACTCAGGAACACAATAGTCACAAGGTACTCAAGGGAGGTCTCAATACCAACAGATGAACAAATGTTCATTCACATCGGGTGAACACCAAGGATGTAAGAGAGGGGGAGCACCACGTGTAAGGCCAGGGCACAGAGGGCCAAGATGCGGAAGGCTGCCCTAACTTACCTCAACTAAAGGGGTGTTAGGATATGTGGGATGAGAATAGTGAGGACTATGAGGTCCTTCAACCACTCTATAGACCCGAAATGAAAAATGGGGCTAGGTGAGCTAGCTTCAAGTTCAACACTACGCCTCGGGAAGCTCTACGCCCAAGGACGAAAGTGTGACATGCTAAGCGTCTCTAAAGTCTTGTACGGCATCGATCACAAACAACAAGAGACAAGTTCAAACCCTAAAGAAAATGACTAACGACCAATAACTACCACTAAAGGGCCAAAATAACATAGCTAAATAAACTAAGCACTCCCCAATGTGATAAATCAAAAATGCAAGAGTAAAGGTGGCAAGAAGGATCTCACAAAGAAATGCATTCTCCAGCTAGCTCCTCGAAAGCATGTTCACCTACACACAAAAAGGAGAGGAAAATGTTGGGTGGCTATATAGGGGCCTGCCTCAGTCAAACCCCCATTTAAGTGTTTCCACCTCTTCAGACAACCAAGAAAGCAAGACAAAGAAAGTACTATAATGAAGAGCACCAAAAACACTACAAAATAGTAAGTATGCTAACTCAACCAATTGATAGACGAGAGGAAAGGGAAGCTTACCACCTCCACTAAGAGCACTCAAGGTTGCTTGGGGGAGAAAATGAGAGTACTCAGCCTCTGTTGCAATGGTGTTTGTCCCCAACTTTCTCTATTGGAAGTGATGGAGTGAAGCTTTGTACAATGGAATGCTTGAATCGTTGGTTAAAGCTTGAGAGTGAGCTTGTGAGTGAAAGGAAGAGGTTCAACTAAATTCTTAGAGGATGGAAGAAGATGAAATGCTTATTGAAGAGATGAATTTGAAGGAGTGGAGAAAAATGACCATATTCGAGTTGGTCGACTAAAGGGGCGTTACAACTTGACTCCTAATGTGAAGTGTAACACCTCTATAGGTTCAACTACAGGAATCTGCCAGGGATGTAAGTGCACTGCGTGGGCATCCCCGACAGAAACACCTCCACCAACTCTCAAAACAGGCACCGAGTGTGATGAAAGTAGAAGGCTTAGTTGGAATTAAGCCTCTGAACTTGGTTTTCTAAGGTCGATAAAGGAAAAAAGGGGATTTGCACATGGGGTGCAAATTTACTCCTATACACACACACACACACACACATATATATGTGCCAATTTAGTCCAATTGGTATTCTCATGCATATGGGTGATCTATCCATGAGCATGTGTATGTATGTCTACCTACATATACGAATTTGACGGCCACCCTTGTCTGTCATATGAAAATTTTGTGACGGTTTGTTCATTTAAATACCTGTCATTTTACGTTTTATGAAAAAATTTAACTGACAAAAAAAATTTAAAGTACCTTAAAAATCAATATATTAGCAATCTGTGAAATATTATTTTATAAAATAATTATGTTAGAAAATTTACAAATTTTAGAAACTATGCATGCACTCAATTAGTAAATCCAATTGCATATAATAAATTTTATTGATAATTAAATAATTATATATATGTAATTTACATTTTGACAATGTATAGAGTATTAGATTAAGAATAATTATATTGCATAATATGATTATTTTTTCCATATATTTATTCTCTAATTTGTAAAATTGTATTACTATTTTGACTATAAATTAATTTATTGATTTCATATGCGTAAAAATCATAAAAACACATTTAAATATCAATTTCAAACCTACCAAGAAATTGTTAAATATAATTAAAATTAATTTAATTTTTTGAATTGGTCTATCTAAAAACACATTTAAATATCAATTTCAAATCAAATCTAGCAAGAAATAATTATATAAAATTAAAAATAGTTCAATCCGCAAATTGATCCATCTAAAATCATATTTAAAACCTATCCAAAATAATTATATAAAATTAAAAATAGTTGAATCCTTATTCCACTCATTATCTAAAATTTCAACATGCTCACCAATAAAACACAACTATTGCTTGAAAAGAATCAAAGCCCAATCACCTGTAAAATAAATGTTGTTGAAAAAATAATGCTATAAAGTGAAATTAGCTGCTATTGTTTAAATTTTTTTATAGTTTAATCTTAAATTCATCTATCTAAAAACATAAATTATTTGTAAAAGGAAAACAAAATTTCAACATGCTCACCAATAAAACCAAATGCTCTATTGAAGAAAATCAAAGCTAAGAGTCACTGTACACAAAATGCTATAAAATAAATGTTGTTATTCATAAGAATATCCTATATATATATATATATAAAAAAACTGTAAAATTAGAAAATATTGATAATTAGAAATAAATCTAAAATCTAAAATTTATTGTTAATTGTAACAAGAAGTTTCTAAATTATGTAGAAAATAAATCTTGTTAAAATATTCAAAAAAGTTAAAAATCAATTATATTCTATTTTGAAAAGATTTTGAATTAATATATATGTTTATAATAAATATTATAAATCATATATATTAATATAAAGCAATGATAACTATTAGTAAAAATGTCAAAATCTTTAAAAAATTAGAAAGAACTATATTTAATCTTGAAAAGATTCTATTCTCAATAGATTTTGAATTAATAAATATATTTATAATAAATCATATATATTAATATAAAGTGAAATTAGAAAGAATTATTCCAATTTCCAATTATAAACTAATTTATATTTTTATCATAAACATTATTTTATATATATATATGCCTACAATAAATTTTTACAGTTTAATAATAATTTGAAGTGTCATATTTACGGTTATATAAAAATATAGCAAGTCAAATGATACGGTCTAATAAATTTTTAGGTTGTAATATATGGTCCAAAATGCAAAAAACGGTCAAATAGACCATCAAATTCTAGGCCTGTACTCATGTATGTATTCTCGCATACATATGAGTCTACTGTAGACATGTACACATATACATATATATACATCTTATGCACATATCTCATCGATACAACAATAATCATACAAGGAAAGACTGACATGTGCATGACATCAAGACTTAATCACAATTCTCAATCACAACATTCACAACAAAGATTACAAGTACCTTTTCCCAAAACCAACTTTACTCTCTATGACTAACTAAGACTTGTGTTCATGCTCAATTAGGCTTGTTAAGGGTTACCAGACCAAGTTCTTCTCTTGAGTGATACTTCCACTCTCTTCTGGAGGATCGAACCTATTCCTGCACTCAACTTGGCACATCATAACTATAGTTAGCCAAACACAACATAATCATATGTATCATACATAATTTCATAGTTAGAAACATTATAAAATATCAAATTGCATCAATCATTCATTCTTCATATTTCCATTCAAGATACATTAAACATATTCATATAAAGATTCACAAAACACATTCATGTAAAGATCCATAAAACACATTCATTTATTCAAGCAATTTAGCAAAACAAGGTAATATAAAATAGGTAGTATTGCTCGGGGTGTAACAAAATTTAATTGCAATACCATAGTATCTGAGATCTCTCTAAAGGAAAATTGGTCATTGTAGTTAACACCATAAGAATACCTACAAATCATAGCAATACTCTCATTGCATAATCAACGTAGACTCTAGGAATATGCTTATGGCACCATGATCTTTAGCTCTATAAAGGAAGATAATTTATTATAATTGGAATATCTACTTAAAAGCATATATATCATGCCAATACTCCTACATACCATCCAAATTCCACCATGGCACAATAATACATTAGTGTTAAATCTCCAAAGGTAATCAAAGTATTGTGATGAACATCTCCAAGTTCTAAAAATAACATTTATCTACAAATAATAGAGTCAACTCATAGTTAAATTACATGTGATAGGTCCACTTCCTAAAAATATTATATAGGATTGTTACATGTTGATGCAGAGCAGGGGTAGACCTTAACAAAACATGACTGTTCCAATACACTTCCTTAAGGGTTTCATGGGAAGAAATACATAAGGCATCTTAGTACACCTTGTCACCATTGATGACTTAGCCTATAATGTATTCATGGAAGGAAAACACACCAACACAAAAATAGGGCAGCATGGAACAATGGGGAAACAATGTTTCAATCCTTTCCAATACATTTGAAGACTTTGAAGCATTCTTGACTCAAACAATTTCACTATGAATAGTCACCTAGGCATTTGGTGATTCTTGACAACATTGGCCACATAGTCACATAGCCAATAGCACAAAAAAGGATGGAACAACATAAGTACAAACTTGGGGTTGTCTCAGGTCACAGAGGGTCAAGAGCGGAAGGCTAGCCTAACTTACCTCAGCTTAATAGGATGTTAGGAAATGCGGGACAAGAATAATGAGGACTATAAGGTCTTTAAATCACTTTGCAGACTCGAAACATAGAATGGGGCTAGGTGAGCCAGTTTTTGGGTTTAACTCTACACCTCAGGAAGTTCTCTGCCCAAGGAAAAAAGCACAGTTTTGGGATGAAAGTGCGGCATGCTAGCATCTCTCAAGTGCACTGGCATCTGTACAACCAGAGGACTAAAGAAGCAAGGTTAAACACTAGAAAACATACTAACAACCTAGCTAACTACTTCCAAAGGGCCAAAATGAGACTATGAAATAGGCAAGATATGTACGAATATGATAAAGCAAATAAACAAGAGTTAGGATGATGAGAATAACCTCACAAAGATACTCGTTCACCAGCTAACTCCAAGCCACACGTCCACCTACACACAATGAAGAGGAAAATTGTTGGGTGGCTATATAGGGGCTCGCCTTAGTTAGAACCTCATTTAGGTGTTTCCACCTCCACGAACAACCAAGATAGCGATAATGGAGAAATAATATGATAAAGAAAGCAATGGAGTAAAGAACACTAAAACACTACAAACAATAATGTGCTACTCAACCAAATAATAGAGGAGAGGAGTAGAAAGCTTACCACCTCCACCAAGAGCACTCAAGGCTAATGAAGGAGAAAATGAGAGGAAATCAAGCCTCTATTGCAATGGTGTTCTTCCACACTTGCTCTATTGAGTTGATGGAGTGATGTTGTTGCTGCTATGGAGTGCAAGAGTGTTTCTTGAATGCTTGGAAAGTGTGCTAAAGGATGCAAAGAGATGAAGTTGAATGCTAGAAGGATGCAAAAAGAGTTATGAAGAAGTTGAAATGCATGTAGAAGGAGGGAATTTGAAGGAAAGATGAAGAAAATGGCCATATTCGGATCAGTTAGCTGAAGGGGGCATTACAAGTCGACTCCCAATGAGAAGTGTAATGCCTCTATAGGCTCCAGAAGTAGGAATCTGCCAAGGACATAAGTGCACCGCGCGGGCGTCCCCGACAGTTATTCCTCTGTCGACACACAAAACAACTGCCAAGTGGAATGAAGGTAGGGAGATTAGGTGGAATTTAGACTTTGAGTTTGGTTTTCTAAAGTGAAGAAGGGAAAAAGGGGAATTTGCATAAGGGGTGCAAATTCTCTCCTATACAACCACATTCGAAGACACAAATCAACATTATGGTTTATTGACACAAGGCATAAATGATGCACTACTACTCAACTGACATAAGAAAAATTAATCCAATGGAGCCTTTGGTCTACACCAGATCTAAATAACATGGAATAATGCTTTATACCTAGACAACATCAAGCAATGCATGGATTTATCAAACCCTAGGCTGGAGGGGTGTGTTATGATTGTTTCACCACAAATCTGAAATTTTTGCCAAAGAGATCTCCTTCACATGCACATGAAATGAACCCAAAACTTGTAGGGATGTAGATGGTGCCAAGACAGAATTTCCCACCAATTTGTAGCATTTTCCCTTGGTGGAAACTCGAGTTATAGCATTTTTTGCAAGTTTGAAACCCTGGGTAGGGTTTAGAGCAGTTTTCAAAAAAATGCTTGTATCTCCCTCAAAAATCAATGGATTTGAGTAAAACAAAAAGCATTGCAAAGGTGATGAACCCCTAAAACTTTTCCAATCAAATTCTAGTTCATAACAAGTACAAATTCGTATAATGTGAAAGAACTGTCAGATTTTGTAAGAAAATATAGTTTTGAATGTGCAAACTTGAGATTTTCTTCATTCCAACTCCAACCAACCTTCTCCAACCCTAGATTTCATGTTTACAAGGAATAATTTTATTTCCATGCCTCCAACCGACCCACAACTGATTCTTAACAATATGCAAAAAGTTGTCATTACAACCTTGACAACAATTAGCAACTTTTACATCTTTTTGCATCTTTTTACAACATTACACCTAGTGACTCAAAATGGACCTAGATTGACCTATAATGGTCTCAGAGGACCTTATTTACATAAATCAAGCTAAAACAAAGAAAAAACCAAAGTTTCACAATATAACCCAAAATTGCATCAAAGGTGCTCTTGCACCACATGTTCATAAAATAGGTCTATTATAAGAAGAGCACAAGTCTAGTATAGGTCCACATAAATATTACTGGAAATCTACAAGAAAGCTACAAGTGCATTGCAAGTTCTTCATACAAAAGCATAAAAAGTGTCCCACCATATTAAGAAAACTCAATATTGTCTATCTCTAACTGGAGTTTCCATATTACTACCAAAAAATACCACTAAAAGTGATCTAGATCTTCCCAAATCATTATGATAAATATTTCCATAGATTCTCAAACTCAATTAGGCCATGTTAAAACTCTAATTACATGCTAAGGATGTTTTCATGGCATCATGGTTAACATCTTCAAACCAAAATATAATACATCATTATCAAGCATGCTCTTTCTATTGAATTGCTTGTTGCTAAATATCTCAAATATTATCAAAGTGGTTGTTTTCTATCAAAGACCAATTTTTTTTAAGATCAATATAGCACCATCAAGCTATGAAACATATCTATTGTTTAATTTTGGTACTACAAAATCATCTATTGTGGAACTTATCTATTATTAAATTTTATTACTATAAAGTTATCTAGTATGGATACATCTATTGCTAAATTTTGCCATTACAAAACCACCTATTATGGAACACATTGCTACTAATTTTTACTGTTATAGAATTAATTTTTATAGAACACATTTGTTGATAAATTTCAAAACTATATAGCCATAAGCATCCACTGCAAGAACCTCCTTACTACAAAACTATTACAATACACTACGAGAACCCAACAAGAATAATTATGAGACCATTGAGGGACTTATCTTGTTTCAAAATTCCTACACTAAGAAACTTTCTAGTGGCTTCCTCTAACCATACTCAAAATCATGCATGCAAATATATACTTATATCTCATTTGAACAACCTTAAGAAACTATGACCCAACAAACAATCTTCCACAATCTATAAAATACATAGATTTTAAACAAAAACCTACAAAACATGCATTCATTAACAAAATTTCTTGCATGCAATAGCCAAAAAAAACACAACCTTGTAACAAGTAAAGCTAAATCCATTGAAGTGCATCTGAAATGCCCACAAATCTCTAACCATCATATCCACATTCTAAATGTCAGATTCACAAATTTAGAACATTTAAGTATACACAAACTTAAAGTTGCATGATCCACAATATATATTTACATGCAAACTTTAAAAACTATGAATATGCAACATGCAAGTATATGCAAAATCAAATCTCTTTGAATTTGTAACATGCATTTACGTGCAAACTCAAAACTATGAATCTACAACATGTTAAACCACCAAAGAGTTATGAGGCTAAAAATGTCTACTATCTTTTCATGTGATGAGGAGTTAAATTCAATCACCCCAAATAAGACTTCTAAACCATAGTTAATACAACTATAGCCCATGCGACTAGGGGCTAAGAACAAGCACCCAACATAAGCACTTTTCAGTAGTATATGACTACAATTTAAAATCTTTGTGTGTTTTCCATATGACTAGGAATGCATCCCATATAGCCAAATAGGAGATCTAGATCATCATATGACTAACTCCAAAATTTTACATATTGAGCTTCCATAGCTTAGAATTAGTTTTCTTGAATGTAGACCTATCTTTGTCCTTTATATGCCCATAATCTTTAACATGAAATATGATCATCATAAGCTAAAAGAATCCAAATCAAGACACAAACTAACTATGGGCATGTAAGTACCCAAATCAAGAGACAAAATATAATGCCCACAAATCATGGTGAGCCAACAACCTTCAAATAAGCCTTGCATGCTCCATTTTGGACTTATCTTGCCTTTAGAAAGATGTTGTCATATGTAGGCTAAAAGCTCCTCCTAAATTTCTAGTTCATAGTTTATTCCATGTTTACATGTAATTGTGCATCATAATCATATTACATGTGGCATAAAGGACCACCTCAAGTGGGACACCCTTTTACATATGGACACAATACAAAGTAATTGATGAAATTGAATATTAAAAGTTGCAAAGTGCATGACACCTAATACAAACACCATTATAACATAATTGTCATTATCATTTTATTGATGTTATATTCAATCATTTTCATTTCAAATCCATAATATAACTATGAAATCATTTTGTTTTTAAAACCATATAATTTTTTTAATGACACATAGTTTTGAGAGATGATTCCACAATATTAATTTATTTTTTGTATTGAACAACAAATTGACCTGATTCCATTTTGTTTATTTTTTTGAAGACAAAGTTGTTAAAAGTATAGTATTCTCTGTTTTATTGAAAAAAACAGCACAGTTACACTAGCATTAGGATGAGTTAACTATGGTGGAGTAGTTGGATGTACAGAAGCCGCCCATATGGACTGTTAAGATTGGAAGTCATTTGAAATACACCAAAATTTGCTGTCGTCATCCTCTGCTCAGAGTTTCATCATTAGATGCTCAACTCAATCATTGCATTGAACACAGACAATGAGATATTCAAACAATCATTTACCCAGATGAGAGCAAGTCTAAAATATCAAGAGAAAAAAATTGCTGACGTCATGTGCAAAGACTTACAGTAGCCGACACCAATCCTCCATTTTCTAAGTGTGCAAATTAAAACAAGGATTTTTAGATTACTCCACTGTCTACATTTTCCATTTGTGGAGTCAAATCTATGAGTTGTTACTAATAATGACTTGTTACAACTTTCTTCCCAAATATCTCAGAAAAAAGAACTGAGTTGTCACTGATAATGCAGTTGATTTCACTAAGTTCCACAAAAGGTTGTTTTCATACACTTTGTTCATTTCAACTGGTTGGAGAGTTTAAAATATTAGTAAAGTGAAATGAGAGTAAGTGTCCCACCATAATTTTTCAGACTTGCTTGAAAAAGATGTAAACAGTTGTTAAATAAAAGTGTGCGTCTTCTAGAAGATCTAATGTTGGTTTTGTTATAGATTTTAGTTCATAGATAGAAAACCATGTCTCGTTGCTGAAAATTCAGGTAAATTAATGACCGACATGAAATAAAGATCTATTTATTTAAAAAAGTTGTATTTTGGAACAATACAATTTGGACGTTCATCGATCTACATATTCAAGAACTATTTTCTATATTTAGAATGCTCTTTGAATAGTGAAATCCAAAGCAATTATACCTCTTGAATGTTAAAAAGCGAGGATGGAAACTTTTTAGTGATAATGATAATCATCATAATTATCATGTGGCATCACTTCCAATAGTATATATAGATAATCTAGAGAATCATCAAAGCATGTGTAAAGGGTTGTGAATAAAACAAGGATAGCTCTATATGTTAGATAAGAATTATTTAAGCACATCAAGCATGTAGTAAATATAAATGATTAGCATCAGATACTAATCGAGGGGATATATGAAACGGTAAAATTGTAAGCACACATAAGTAGGAGATCAACATGATTTAGTGTGTGTATAAGGTTGCTTCAAATATAGGAATATGATAAGACATGGATAAACATAGATGTAATATAAGAATAATGTAGGGGAGAGGACCTAGTAGTTGAGCACCCTAACTTCATGCTTCTCAAAATCCTACGTAGAATTTTCAAATCACTCCCAATTTTTTACAGCAGCTTACTTGGCAAGTCCCCTGCTTATGACTAAGGTTTTAGGCCCACCTCATCAAATATGATGCCACATCAACATGCTTTTTGTCAAGGTGTCCAAAAAGGCCCAAAAAAAGTGAGACTAATACTTGTGCATCTACATCATGTTTAATTGGGCGTTGATGTGGTATCACATGATTGGTTGTTTTTAGATCTAAGGAATACATTTCATTTAATCATGGGTAGTCATCATCAACACTAACAACTTTAAAGTCACAACTATTGGTCCATTATTGTTAAAAATATTAGGCATTTTATAAACAAATTCTATCACAACTATTGGAACATGCTCAAGCACTGGGTCCTTTCCCCTAAATAGGAAATAAGTATCAATCATGCATGTGTAATAAGCTTGCCCCTAATTTAGTCAAAATATGACATAATAATGGACCTAAAGGCTAGGTAAGGAACATGTATAGGCACAAAGAGGACATAAATTGTAAAATAGATAAATATATATGGACATGACAAGGGTCATAACATGTAAGCATATGAGCTAATCACGATAAGGATCATAGATGATAAGCATCATAAACATGGAATCAAAGCATGATAAACATCATAAACATGGGATGATAAGATGCAAACATGATAAGCACTACCAATATGAAAACATAATTACATATAATCACAATAAGGATCATAAACATGCAGCCATAAGATATGGGCATAATAGGATGTAAGTAACATAGGTTGTAAATGTAATAAAATTACATGCACAAGTTAAGCATATAATAGAAAATAAGATGAAAATATTTGATAATAACTAGCTACTTCAAGGGGCAACCTCTAAAAGTATTCAACAAAAATATAATTTGCAATATGATGCTTAATGACTATAGAATACCTCATATATATAGGTATCATTAGGGAATATTAGTACTCTAATCCTAATAAGGCTGACCTACGTTACAATGATTATAATTAGAGGGTCATAAATGAATTAATAAGGATTATGTGAGCTATAATTCACTATAAAATATCCAAACATAGACAATAGTTTAAGGTTATAGCACACACCCCTTCAAACAAGAAGTATCATCAATATTGATTGATTGTGGATACTTCTACACAAAACTTTATTTTCCCATGTAACTTCTTCGAGATGAAAATTCTTCCACTTAATAAGGTATTATATGATTGTCTTAGTCATCGAATTCTTTGTACATGTATGGATTTAATTAATTTAGGATCCATGATGATTCTCCCCCCTTCATTGAACTTGAGCAACGTTGTATGTCCTAGAATATGTTGTTAAATAAAGAGACATGAAAAATTGGATGTATTTATGTTGTTGGAGGAAATTTAGGCTTGCATTCGATGCTGCCACTTTTTTATAAAATATAATGTAGACCATAATATTTAGGTGAGAACTTGTAATTCTTTTTATGATGTTTCAAGAATATTTCCTTATGGTTGTAAAATTAGAAAAACAAAATCTCTTACTTCAAAATTCCTTTCACTATAATGTTGGTCAGCCTGCTATTTCATTTGGTTTTATGCCATGACTAGATTCTCCTTGAGACTAAAATGTACCTATTGTTAAGATTTTATGTGATCCTCCATATTGTAAACTCTAGAGTTGTAATGTTCAAAGATGATATGATAGATGGAGGATGGTATCAATATAACTCCATACATGGGGGCATTTTTGAAATACTATAGAAGGAAGAGTTATATCTCACCATTCTTCTAGTGGTAGCCAAGCCAACCATTGAAATTTCTTCTCTAAAGTAAAACAACATAGATACCCCTCTATGCAGTTGTTGACTACTTGAATATGTCCATCCAATTGGGTATGATATAAAGAGCAATGGGCTAGTTGAGTACCCAAACAAGGGAATAAATATATCCAAAATTACAAGTAAATATAATATCACAATCACTTATGATAATATTTGGGCTACCATGTAACTTCTATATATTTTTCATAAATATTTTGGTCATTATATTTATTGCAAAAGGATGCAATAGTGCACAATAATGGTCATATTTTTTGATTCTATCTACCACTACTATGATGTCATTGTTCCCTTCAAACTTTGGCATGTCTATGATAAAATGGACAAGAACACTTCTTCGCACTGATGGCTAGGAATATCCAAAGGTTACAAAATATTTGGTTTCTTAATTGTATCACCTTTATTTCTTTGACATATTGAAAATTTTCCCACAACCTTATAGCATTAAGCCCTCTAAAAAAAATCTTCCTCAATTTTTAATGTCTTCAAAAATCCTAAAAAAATACTAAAAATATCCTCAAATATGGATTGTAGCTACTTTAATGTGTCCTTGATCAACATTTTTTTAAAAGACAAAAAATTAATAGAGATATATGCTCTACAACCTAACCTCCTAGGTCAAAAAATTTCCTTTCTTCTTACTTTTTGGATGCTAAGATCATGCTTTAATACCACTCATAATGAAATTACTTGCACATAATTTATAATACTCCATTCATATAGGAATCATTAAGTAATATTAGTACTTTAATACCAATGAGGCCAACCTAGCATACAATAATTATACTTAGGGGTTCATAAATGACTCAATTAAGGCTTATATGAACTATAGTTATTTACCATCTAGGTACATGTGTAGGGAGATGTGAGACTAAAAGGTCTTAAGTGGCGACTTTTCCTAGAATCAAGAAAGACTGATCTTGGATGAGAAATTGAAGATAGTTACACTCAAAATTTGAAGATGCAACAAGAACAATAGTTGTAGTGCTCCAAATCTACTTTCTAAAGTACTAATTTCTTTTTGAAAATGGTAGATATTAAGGGGTTCAAAAAGGGGGAGCACACGAAGTGCTCTTATTTTTGTCAAAAAAACATAACATACCGTCTAGTGTGCTCCCACTAAAATGTTAATTTTTATTAGTATCTAAAAAATTGCTTTAGTGAGAAAATAGCTAACACCATGTAGTTTATGCCTAATTTTTCTACTATTTTTTAATAAATATATGTTTTTTACTAATTTTCAAAGTGGCCACATCTTGAAAAATAAAAAATTGAGCATGCTTCCCCCAAATTTTATAGGAAACTAATGGAAGATCATTTTTTTGACTATGTATATAATAGAGTCTAGTTTCTTAAAATGTAATTTATTTGAAATTTCAACAAACGGCTAAAAATGAAGCCAAAAATGCCATACATAGGTTTTTCATAAAAAATAGAGACACTACGAAAATAAATTAAAGATCAAAACCTTAACATATTCGAAACATGAAAAATAATTACATGGCTAGAAAGCTAAGAGAGCTCAATATTATTATGTCATTTTTTTTACTTCCATTGAAACACATGCAAACCTGATGGAGAACACACTCGAGAAATTGTGTCAATTTTTTTATAATTTAAAAAAACACATCTTTGTGTATTGAAATGTCAATCCAATCCTTTAGGTTGGACTCCCAAGGAAAATCCAATCCTAAGGGTTAGAAATTACCAAGATAGAAAATAATGCGAGAGTGCTATAACACACTCACTAGAGTGTTATTGTTTGTCTTAGGTTTCAATAATGCTCTCACATTCTTGTAAAGAAAAAATTATCCTCTCTCCCACTCTTTGGCCTCTCCCTCCTTCCATCTCTCCCTCCCCCAAGCTCTAGACCTATCTTTCTACCTCTCCTTCCATCTCTCTATTTCCCTCTTTAGATATCCATCTCTCTCTGGACCTAAGTCTCTACCTCTCCCTCCATACATCCTTCCCTCTATGTTTCTCTCTATGTCACCTCTCTCTTTCTCTCTCTCTATCTTATTCTTTGTCGCACATCTCTCCCCTCACTACCTCTCCCTCCCTCTCTCACCCTAGCTCCCTTGCTCCCCCTTGCTCCCCCCTCTCTCTCCACCTCTCCCTCCATCCCTCTTGTCTCTCTCTTTACCTCCCTCACCTCTTTACCTCCTCTCTCTCTCTGCCCCTCCCACCATCCTTCTCTCTTTGACCTCTCCACCTCCCTCCCCTCTCTATCAATCCCTCGAACCCTCCTCTTTTTCTATCTCTAACTCTTTGTATTTATGTAGATATCTATCTATTTCTCTCTCTCTCTCTCTCTATGTGTGTATGTGTCTCTTTGTTTATCCCCCTCTCACCTCTCTAACTCCCTCACCTCTCTACCTCCTTCCCCTCTCTACCTCTCCCTCCCACCCTCCCCTTTGTCTCTTTATCTCTATCTCTTTCTCCATCTCTATCTCTCTATCTTTGTGTCTATCTTTGTCTCTCTATTTGTGACTCTATATCTCTATCATTTTCTTTGTCTCTTTGTGTCTCTCTATATGCCTTTGTCTTTGTCTCTATCTTTGTCTCTATCTTTGTATCTATCTTTGTCTATGTCTTTGTCTTTGTCTTTGTCTGTCTTTGTCTTTGTCTTTGTCTTTGTCTTTGTCTTTGTCTTTGTCTTTGTCTTTGTCTTTGTTTGTCTCTATCTCTATTTGTCTTTGTCTTTGTCTCTATCTTTGTCTCTATCTTTGTCTCTATCTCTGTCTTTGTCTTTATCTCTCTCTCCATCCCTACTTCCCTCTTACCCTCCCGCTCTCTATGTCTCACTCCCTCCATCTCTCCCTCTCTTCCTCTCTATCTCACCTCTCTATCTCCATCTCTCTCTAAAGTATAGTAAAATAAATGTTCATATATAAACTTCACTTATACTTAAATTTTTATTTCATGTATATAGTCTAAGGTAGAGATAGATGGGAAGAGAAAGAGAGAGAGGTATTTTTTCTTCTTGTAAATGTGATTCTTTATGTTATAATGTGCTCGTGTTATGTCTTTTGTGGGACCAAAAAGTGGTGTGGCCACTTTTCGGCACCCCATCTTTTTGAACTTACCTATATGTTGGTAGGTATTATAGGTACCACATATAACACAATGCTAACTTATATGACACTATCCTATACCACAAAATATTTATGGTACCACACAAAGAGATTTAGATAATGTGATGTTGCACAACACGCTAAAAGCCTTGCTATATTATATACAAGCATTAGACACTTCTTTGAGGGATACAAAAGGTTTTATGGCACTACAAAACCTTCATACATGTCATTTGGACCCATTTGTGGGTCATATAGCCCTTAAGTATCCTTAAACAAACATAAATATCCCTAATAAGCTATAATATAGATAAATATCATAAAGGGAAAGGTGAATTCATGGGAGGAAGATAATTAAGAGTGGTTATAAAATGATATAAGGAAAAGGAAATATTAAGATGCATAAAGAGGCTATATAATGAAGATAAAATGAGAGGGAATACATGGGTAAGGAAAAGGATGAGTAAGAGGATTATATATAGAGATAGAACATAATAGAATAGAGAATAAAGGGTGAAGCTTCCCAAGCATATGTGATGCATTTATCTATGTTGGTGGTAAAGACTATATAAGATGAATATATAAGTATACCTATCTTATGATTTCAATGAATGTATAAAATTGTCTTACTTTATGTATATGTTATATACCACACAATTTTTTATTTCTTTCTTTTGTACTATCTTAGGGTTAACTTCTCTAACATAAATAATGTAAACCTTAGGCCTACATTTTATCATCAACATTTGACCTAATGTTTCTTGGACCCCATTTTGTGGTGTAGGGAGGAATTACATAAATATGGGAAAAAATTAGCAGTAAAGATTACTACGAAAGGAAGTAATATTAATAGCAGTTATTACAATAAAAGAGGTTCAATAACACACTCTAGGTCCTATCCTATGAGAGAGGCTAGGAACTTAGGGGTGATAAATGGAATGAGGGGATCCTAAAAGTATGAAAAAAATAATATAGGTCTAATGGAACCATTAAGGGTTAATAAATACCAAGCAAAAAATACCTATGATAAAGGGGGACAACAAAAGATTAAGAGATTTTCTTAAAGAAATTGATATAGCTTACAAAATATAAATGTAAGAAGAAATGAGCTTGAGACAAACTTAGGAAAGATGCCACAAAAGGATGGATGAGGCTGGAGAAACTTCTATAGAGCATGCTAAGAGGGATACTACCAAGGTAAGGTGATTCCACCAATAGATGGATAGATAGTTAAGTACTAGACTACCAAATAATGATGAAACATCTTAGCAACTAACTATCTACATAAGAAAAGTAGAAAAAAATATAATTGAATTAGTATTTAGATAAAATGGATTATATGATGAATTTAAATTCAATTAGGAAAGTACTTAGAATAAATAGTGCTCAACCAAAGCATAGAAGCAGGGGTGCTTTACCATTAGAAATTTTAACTCAAGAACCATATTTTGAATAGGATTTATCTAACCCAAGGGTTACAATTAATGAAGGGATTGAGGGTTTTCTAACCCTAATTTCAAAACTTAAACTTCTAAATTTAAATGAATACTACTTACACAAATTAGTAAGTGGAAATGTACACTTGCTGAAATAGACGATGCTAATAAGTTTAGAATTTCAAGATAAACAAAAGAATATGAAAGAAAATGACAAAAAGAAAACACACAAGGTATTATTCATGGATAAAATTAAAATATTGAAAGAAGGATTGGATAATCACACATCAATTAATGATATTTCTTTAAAAAATGAAAAATAACCAAAAGTTGCATTACCCCAAAGAGGAAAAGACACCTCAGTGAAGAGGTGAACTTCTCAAACCAAGAGTCACCCCCATACCAAATAAGACAAGGAGAGTTTATGAAGAAGGGATAAGTGTTGAATCCTTATTTAATCTAGAAGGATAAAGACCAAGAATATAATGTATAAAAAAATTTGAGGAGAGACTAATTAATAAATACTTTGAAATCCAACTGCCTAGAGATAAAGGTAGAAGAGAAAGATAAGTGAAACAACAAAGGAAAAGGATATGAAGAAGACTTGATAAAAAATTGAACTAAGGATAGAATACGCATCAAAAGGAAGGAAAAACATAATCCATAAAAGGAAAAAGTAAAAACAACTTCAAGGATGCCCACAAATAGAACAAAGCTTCCTATTGTAGCGTAAAAAAATGTCACTCTTGACAATTTCACACTACCCTGACACCCTATTTTTCCCATAACTTTAAAATTATATAATGACAATTACCAATTTTGTAATTGAATTAATAAAGTATATTTAATTCCTCATCATCCCTATAAATTTGGGCTAAAAATTAGGTCTCAGACACTTATGCCATTTGGGACTCATTCGCCATTCAATGGTGTCACTATCCTCGAGGCAAAATTTTGAATGTTTGAAATTTCAATTGGTGGGATTTTATGATTTGAAATGACCCTAGGTTGACCCCAACCCAATAGGATTACTTAAAATGCATATAAAATCAAGTTTTCCTCTCATTTTGAGCAATTAGAAAGCAGTTTTATGATGAAGGAAGCGATTCATGAAAGGAGAGCAAATTGAAGATCCTAAGATCAATCAAGGGAAATCAAGGGAAAATTTGTGAATATTATTGCAACAATTCAAGATCCAAGCATCATGTCAAAGTGTATGTGAGTTCATGTTTTCATTTTTTCATGTTTGTGAAGGCTAACCCTTGTTACAAGTCTTCAAACAATTCAAGCAATAAAGCAGGAAAGATCCAAGACCTTGAAGTGATGTGCATGACTTTAGTCCTTCAAGGAATCCATTGAAGGGTGGTGAGTTGAAACAATTTATGGATTCATCATTCCTTCCTATCATTCATCATTTTATCATTGACATGGTCATTATGGAAGTGGAAACACTAACATGAGGTCTAACTAAGGAAAGCCCCTAAATGGCACAACCCTTCCTCTCTCTTTGAATGTGTAGGTTTCAGGTTTGGAGAGGATTGAATGAAGTTTGAAGATCAATCATTCATTGTTTCATTCAATTCCCTACACCTTGAAAACTCACAAAAACTCACCTATAGAACTATCTAACAGTGATCTGACAAATTTGCAGGTGGGAATCGAAAGCTCATATTCGACATCAAAGGATTGAAAAAATAGATTTGGGACACCCGTACAAGGACTCAAACGCCCTTGGGTGCCTATGTCCTCCTACTTTGACTGATCTCAAATTTATATGACAGGTACACAACACTTTGTCCTTCCTAATTTTCCTACAAATCCTTGTTACGGTCTGTCAATTGTCAAAATCTTGCAATTTTCATATTAGGGTACATAGTCTAATTAGGTCAATCAAAGAAAACCAATTACAATCCATTCCAAGACTCAATAAGATGCAAATCTAGGTTTTATTGGCTCACCTTCATGGTTTAAATTCAATCTAATCACCTTGTTGATCGCCATCTTAATGAAACCCTAGAAAAAGGCCATAATTGATCCTAGATTCTTTGCATTAGACTTAGGATCACCTTTTCTTAATTTCACCTATGTTCAAAAAATATGATAAGAATGTAACTAATCATCTATTCATTTTAGAATCCCATTGGGGAAATAGAATATTGGTGATTATAAGACTAGATTGCATGAATTTGTGGAGACACTAAGATCTGAAGCTCTAAAATGCTATATTAAAATATTCCTAAAACATAACAAGACATGGGATGAGATAAGTGAATCAATTTTAACAAATATGTATTCCCCTAATAACACTACCAAAAGTGTTAGTAAAATGAGGGAGATGGTACACAAGACGAATATGTTAGTGGAGCAATATGATCAAAGATTCAAAAGTATAGTCTAAATTTAAAAATTGGAGAAGCCACTAAATGAGAAACAAAAAATATAATGGTTTACATCCAATTTGAAACTAAAAATTAGAGCTATTGTAGATGGAAAATAATCCAATACCTATAATAAAGTAGTTGAGCTATTGACCTAAATATAAGCTCAACGTTGGAGAAAGGAATTGGGTGAAAGTGAAGAAGTAGAGAAGTTGAAGTTATAATTATAAAAATTTAAAATGCAATAAGAGATGATAATAAAATGCTAGAGAAAAGAGACTTCACCCCCACCAAGAAGGAATAATATTTGATGTACCTATTGTAGTAGAGAAGGAAACCTAATAAATGAATGTATAATGGATCAAGGTATAAAACAAGCTACTACAATAATAAAATAATTTTAGAAAGCCCTCATAAGAATAATCAGTTTCTATTGTAGTATATGCAAAACATGGGATAACATCTAATTGATTATTTCACTATAATATTTGAAGAAGATAGTGAACCACTAGTTAGGGGAATGGGTAGAAAATAATCCCACATGGATAGATGCGTGTACAAGGAACAAGGATTTTTCATAGATACTATAAATAAATATTTGGCACATGGTTAGTAGGAATTGACATGAAGAAGAAATTAAAAAAAATCAACAATGTGAACCATGTGGTGCCCCAAATATAAAATGAGGATCCTTTTATTAGCTATAACAATAACTATTCTCAAGTTTATAAGAGATGTGACTATCACAACAAAATTTATAAGAATGGTCTAGGTAGAGGAAGATAGAAACTAATTTACTGTTATGATGGTGAGTTGGGTAACTATGAAAATGTGTGTAAAACTAGAAAAAGGGAAGAAAAATATGGTTGGGGATTTTTAGTGAAGATTCACACAATCTATTTGCTGACCTAAGGTTGTATAGTTTTATAAGAATGGATTGGAACAAGGGACTAGAAGCAAAAAATTGTTAGGTCCTAATGCACCACACAATGACAAGGTGGTAATGAAAATACCAAAAAATGAAGGAAAAAGTGTTAGGAGATGGATATAGAATCCAAATATGAGGTACAAGAACCTTCCAAAATAAAATAAGAGAAAATAAAAAATAAAATAAAGAAAGAAAATAATAACTCAAATGAAAGCTATTCAGGAATTTAGAAAGAAAGAGAATAGAGTAGTAGTGATAACTTGTGGAGGGATTAAAACTAATAAAGGAAAATCTATCTGGGATGATTCTAATGATGAGGAAGAAAACTATCTCACAAGGATAAACATGGTCTTATAGAGGATAGATCTAAGAAGACCAAAAGAGAAGAGCAAGGGAAGGAGGATTACCATAAAGCATGTTTTTATAAAAAATAAATACAAACATTAAAATATTTAGTAAACCTCATATAAGACTAAGAAGATATATTGGAAAAACTAAGATTACCAGATGTTGTCCAATAAATGTAGAGAAGATGGGTGATCCCACAAAGCTGGTTTACAATTTCTGGGAGATTCTGATTTTTGCTAAAATCACATATTTTTAGAAAATATAGTGATTTAAGCCTTAAAAAGTTCCATTTAAAGCATTCCAATTGAACAGGGTTTGATCAAACTACCTTAGATCAAACCCCCTTGGATAGAACCCTGCTAGTTTTAAACCATACCTATAACGGAGTCTCCTTTACACCTATCAAAATGCTAATAAAACCACTTTTGATTTACTTTTTGGGGGATCAAATGAATTCATTTAATTTGTAAGTATGTAGTCCTTATTATAAGCTTCCCAAAAGTATAATTTTAAATAAATTTAATTTTATTATTATATTTATTTTTTATTTCTTGTGAATGTAGGTTTTTCACTAAAATCAAGCTCTCTATTATGCACATGTGGAAAAATAGCGAATATTAATTTTTTTGAAAAATATAAGTGCACTAGATATTGAAGTCCTTGATCCAACAAAAAAAGAAATTGAATTTGATACATACAAAAAAGTTACTGTTATACAATCATGCTATGTCTAAATTGTAATTGGTTTGACTTCAAAACTTGATTAAAGAAAAAATATTCAATAAAAACTATCTAACCAAGTGGAAGCACTATATATCAGAGTTACAAATCTAAATTCAAAAGAATAAGAATTTTAACCTTTATGGAAAAAAAATTTATGAGTTATACGATGAGCGTAACTTTTTTAAAATGTTGTTTTATGAAAAAAACTAGTTTTCAGGGAGATGGGAAAAGAAGTGCAATTTGATTCCAATTTTTTTGAAAAGAATATATTTAGAATCTAAAGACAAAATTTCATGAAACTCTAGTTTGCTTCATCTTCAAATTCCTCACGGTTTAGCCGCTATAGGTGTCCGAAAGTGAAGATTTAGTTAAAAATAATAATTTCAATGTCTAGTTTGGCCAAAAATTGTAAACCACTATTGTGGGATCACCCAGATGATAGAAGAAGATAGCATAAAGTTATAGAAAAAATAGTACATATGCCAATATATATAATTATAAATGGAGCCTACATTAAGGAGGTGATGTAAGAGAAAAACTTAGATAAAAAAGATGCATATAAAGGATTGTACTCAATGGGGAGGATCCTCGAGGTGAAAATAGATGAAGTATCAATTTTAGAAGGTAAATAAGTAGGCAAAAATGATGGATCCATCACAAATAGTGATGATGTGATGAAATCTTAGAAGTTGGATGAGTTAGAGAGAAAGATGAGGAAAGCCTTGAGTATGGGAAATATACCTAGAATGGTGCTAGAGAACATTGTAGAGGAGGAAACCCACTATAGATAAAAAGAGGACACCACATAAAAAAAATGCTTCTAATTATAAAGAGGATTGAGGGAAAAGTAATGGAAGATAAAGTAAAGATTGTTGCATTTGGTACTTGATCAAAATGAATGAAGAGAGCCCACTACAAAGTTGAAATACTAGAGCATTGAGTGTAAGGATTCAAAAAGAGTAATGGAAGATACCACAAAGATATTTGTGACAAATATTAAGACCAAAAAGTGTATTGTAATTGAAGAGAGAAAATCATACAAAGTAGAAGGTACATGGAAAATGATGGAATTGATAGACAAAACAAGTGTGGTATCCAAAAAATAAATATTCAAGATCGAAAAGAAGGCAAGGACCTAGAGCATGAAGAAGAACATCCAATAAATTAGAATATGCAAGTCAACAAGGAGGATAAACTTATAAGAGTCGAAAGAGAACTGATGGCAATGGGTTCTATAGGGTTGTCTTGAGGATGAGATAATATTTTAGGCCTTAGGAGTATGTTGGAAGGTACTAGAGGTACCACATATAACATAATACTACCTAATATGAGACTATCCTATATACAAAAGGGTTGTGGTGCCAAAAAAAGAGAGATAGGTAATATAAAGAAGGTCATGTGATAATACATAATACACTAGAATCTTGTGGTATTGTATACAAGAATTAGATTATCCTTAAAGGGATATAAGAGGTTGTGTGGCATCAAATAACCTTCACACATGACATTTGAACCCACATATGGGTCATATAGTCCTTCAATAGCATTAAACACGCGTAAAAATATCTAAATAAACTCTAACAATGATACATATCATACAAGGAAAGGTGAATTCATGGGAAGAAGATAATTAAGTGTGGTTATGAAAGGATATAAATAAAAGGAAAGATGAAGAGGCATAAATAGGCTATAAAAGGAAGAGAAAGTGAGAGGGAATGTATGCTAAGGACATGGATGGGTAAGAGTAAGATACATAAGGATATAATATATAGAAGGATATAATAGAATAGATAATAAAGGGAAAATATACCAAAGCATGTGTGATGTATATATTATGCTTGTGGTAAATATTGTATAATGTATAAAGAATATATAAAAAACTTATCTTATGGTTTCAATGAATGTATAAAATTGTTTGACTTCTTACTTTATGTATATGTTATCTACTAAATTATTTCTTGTTTCTTTCTATTTGCACTACATTGGGGTTAACTTCTCTAACATAAATAATATAAACCTTAGGTGTTATCTACTACACCATTTTTATTTCTTCCTAATTCACTACCTTGGGATTAATTTCTCTAACATAAATATACAAAAATGAGGCCTAAATTTTATCATCATCACATGTCACAATGCAATCAATAAGTTAATGGCCCAATAGTAAGCATGAGAAGTATATAACCTAAAAAATACATAAGTAAAAGATAAAAATGGTAAGCATGATATAACATCATGTAGTAACATAATGTGCATGTATCATATAAACATACAAGGTAGCACATAAACTTGTGGAAAATAAGGTGGTAAATGTAACATATAAGAACCATATGCAATCATATGAGAAAAAAATCTGGGCATGGGGTGTAAAAAAATAGAAGCCAACAAGGAAGAATAGGATCGAGAACTTTAGCTAAGAATAGAATAATTAAAAGGAAATATGCACCTAAGTGGAGGAAACACAACATAAAGAATAATATAGGTGGTGAAATAACAATAGGAGAGATTGTGCAAAAAATATGGTATAAACTTGTCAAAGTAAAAATAATATAAAACAAAAAGGAAGAAGTGACATAAAAAACACACACACATATTCAAAGTTGTTTGTGTCAACATGCACTACTTAAAGTGTATTTGTATCATCTACATGTTAAATAGGAACATGGAATCATAAATAGGAAACCTTGGAAGGATATATAATTTCTAAAATATGGCTAGTACCAAGAACATTAGGTGAGGATATATAAGTAATAAACTCATCCCCTTTGGTTGTGTCTCTAATATTGTGCATTAAAAAATGTATCATTTGATATAAATTCCCCCAAGGGATTATTTGTGTCATCATAAGGTGTATTATGATTCATATGCTCATCAATAGAAGAATCTTCTTCATGCAATAATAAATTATTAGCCTCAACATGTATCATATTTGCATCTATAAGGTCTTGAATATGATATAATTTAAAAGTTTGATGTTTTTATCCATATAATGTCCATGTATACAATGATAAGAACAAAAAAATTTATCCATGTGTGGTGGAAGCTTACACATATCTATTAGGTTAGCTAGAGGTGATAATATGTTGTTCCTAATGTTGTTCCAATACAACATGTGAAGGATCCTTTAATGTAGTGAATTCTCAAAATATCTCTAGTTTGAATTTTGCATGATGATGATCATTATAAGAAATAATAGACAAATCCTCATTGCTCCATTATCTAAATGTGACAATGAAGTTAACTCACAAGGATGAGAAAAAGTGATACAAGTGCAATGATAGGGAGAAGAATCGTTATTTAAAACCGTGATAGGTCGAAATAGAGTGTTAGAAATCAAGCAACAAGTTAAAAGAGTGCAAATAAACAACTAAAACAACCTACACCTCAAGATTAGCCTAAGTTGGAAACAATGCAAGACAAAGCAATGAAATGGAACTCTTATACCTTGCGTTGAGTCGATCCTTTGGTTGGCCCTTCGATCTTTGATGTGTATGCTCCTTTGGATGGCAAGTAGATGCAAGCTAAATGATGTTGTGAGGATGAGTGCAAGTGGATGAAAACAAAAAAATGGCTAAGTATAAGTTGAGAAACAAAGCGCAAGAGTTTGGCTAGCAAATGATCTCCCCAAAAT
>VDFB02192821.1:0-14012 GCA_007258455.2 Sequoia sempervirens
GATGATATATTCATCACTTCCCTTTCTATATCCATCCTTCTTACTAACCTTTTCTTCTAGCTAATATTTCTTTGATCCATTCTATCCTGATCAATTAATCTTCTCCACAACTCATATCAATCAAACTAACTACTCTTTCCTTCTTACTAACCTTTTCTTCTAGCTAATATTTCTTCTATCTGCATGCATTAAATCATCTTATCTATAAATTTGCCTCAATTTTTTTGGATTTTTTCACTAAATTTCTCGAGGGGGCATCATATTATCCTATTTCCATCAAGGCACGTTGGGGCAAGACTTGATTTTTCTTTTTCTTTGAGACAACACTAAAAATCACATTGTCTCAAAGAGGGGCAAAATGTAGACACTTAAAATTATCCTGAGCCTATTGTCCTATTTTCTTACTAACTTTTGTCTAACCATAATTCTTAGTCTAACCCTCATTACATCTAACCCTAATCCAATTTTACTCTCTTTCTCATACACACATAATTAATTTTTTTATTATCTAATTATACTAATATCCTCCATTTCATTATCTATCTAATTAAATAATTATTACTGAATTATTTACTTACTAACATCGCCTTTGATTAAATAATTTTTATTTATTTCATTTCACTAACCTAATGTCTAGTCTATAATTAATTAAATTATTTGAATTTAACTAATTATCCATTATTTGTGAAATAAATGATTTTCATTTATTTTAATTTTCAAAATTTAAACTCTTACAAACCTCCATGATTTTTGAAATTATGAACTCTTCCATTCCCACTAATTTTGAATTGAATCTCTTCCAAATTGCCACTAATTTCTCAATCTTCTTCCACCCGTAAATTTTGCTTTTGATTCCACTAATTTCTCCAATCGTGTGGAACTAATCTTGAATTTGAAAATGAGCAAGTTTCCTATGAAATTTGTCTCATGCGATCTTGACCCTTCATTTATTTTCAATCTCGTCTGTTCAAATTTTTTACCACCACTTCGTCTATAAATTCAGGGTTTGAGCTCTTTATTTATCTAACCACCATCTTTGAATATTTTTTGAAATTATCATCTTGAACCACTATCTTCGAATCTTTCTTGCCACCATTATCATCATAAGTTTCTTACTTTGTGCACTCCAAAAATCTAAGAGCAACATATCACAAATATTTAAAAGAAAAGAGGAGAAGGGAAATAGAAGTGATTCAACTATGACATAAGAGGTATAATTCATGTTTTGTATGCTTTCATTTCACATTTGATACAATTTTGTTTTCTATTGCTTGATTGGGAATTTAGCTTGTTACTAGCATTTTTAGTGGTTGTGCAAGTTTCAAGCTCTCAAACCTCATTTTCCCATTTGTACACATAGTTTTATCATTTTTTCCTATTTCATTGTTCATAGAGATTGACAGTTCAATATAGGAGCTTGACTTGAAGGAAAATTCCAAAATATCCCAAACACTTTTCCCTTCTCTTGTGTTTGCAAGTATCTTAAGAGCACGAGAAACTACATAGAAATTTGCAAGTGTTTTCATGCTCATTATTTATTTCCATTTCTTTGTTAAATACAATGTAGTTTTTTTTCATTTATTGCATTTCTTTATCTATTTCACTATATAGTATTTGTTGGTGTGCTCTTGTATCTAATTGAATAGATTGGGTGAACTATTGGACTAGATTGACACATTTTCTAAATTTTTTTAGTAACTTGGGTTACATGGATGATTGTGTGAAGCATGGACATTTGTGTGACACATTGGCATCCTAGGTATCAAGTTCCTCTCTTGGTCCTATTTTTTGTTTTATAATATGCTTCTATAAATTAGTCTTTCATTTCTAGTAAATTACACTGTCTTGATTCTTTTCATGTTTTAGCTAAATGAAAGTTGTTCATTTCTAAATTCAAAAAATATTTTTGAAGTAAACAAAATTATTTTTCTCTTTCTATATTACATAGAAGTTCATTTATAGTTATATAATATTATAAGAAGTAATGTAGTGTTCATTTGGTTAGAAAATAAGTGTCTTTTAGTTAAATTAGTTTTCCTCTATTACAAGGTTGATTGTACAGTCTTCTAAATAATCAAATAGATGTAACATTTGACTTAAGATTCTATTTATTTTCCAATAGAGAGTTCCCTTTTTCGATATGGCCAATGCTTACTATGATCATGGAATTTGTAACATGCCATTTGTTCACTCAAGTAAAATTTCCCAATTTTTCACTTTCAATTAAATAAACTATGTAACTTAACCATTGCCATAAAAAAATTCTTTTATTAATAGAGAACAAATGAACATAGATGTCATAACAATAATCAACACTGATTTCATTTTCAAGATAATATTTCACACATTACAATATTTCAAAGAATGTGTACAAAGTACATACATAGCTCAGTTGAGCTTCAAAGCAATAGATATAGATGGTCCATGAATCTCCTTTCAAATCTTGGTCTTTTGTTGCCTACTAAGGAGGAGAAGCATCACTCAAGTGTTTTTCCACCAACCACAGACTCATATGTGGTCTCTTCCACATCTTGTTGGCATATGGCTTCTAATGTTGTCATTTATGGAAACTGAAGTCATTCCCATGATCCACAGTTTAGTATCCAGTCATACCGGTAGATAATGTGATACAGTGTATATTACCGGCAGAATATGTGTGGAACAGGGTATCCGGTCAAATGGCTTCACCAGATCATCTTTTTATGTTGTGGATCTCTGGAATTGCTTGATAAGCATGTGGATTATCTTATTATCGAGCTTTGTGGTGTTGCATTAGTTACAGCATGAGGTAGGAGGTCCGGTAGGACATTTTCTGTCTATTTGTCTATTGTAGTCGACTCAAGGAATGTGGTGCACTGTGGATGTGTTAAGTGGAATTACTCAAGATGCTTTCATGTTCAAATATTTAATTATTGGTCCTAGCTATGGACTAGCCAACTTTTTTGGATACTTATCAAATTTATTCATATTTTGGGCTGACAAGTTTCAAATATCCTAAGTTTTATTGAGCCGACTTGTAGCGATTATATCTCCAGTCGCGAATATATTTAGATAATCGATCACATCATTTTTTTGGAACAACAAGAAGTATTGGTGTATGTTGCGAACATCCAAGGATTATTTGAGTGATATCATGTGCAATTTCACTTGTGCATAAGGGTTTTGTGTGTGAACTTGAGCAGAGCAGAGCAAAAGTTCAATATCAATCAGAAGGACTAAAGTTTGTCATCAGAACATAACTGGAACTGCAACCAAGCATTGGTAGATGCTATATTTTCATTTCATTCTCTTTTAGATGATCTATTTTAAACCTTTATAAGGACAATAAGTCCATTTTGAGCAGTGAGCTCTAGGCAATGAGCCTTAATGCAAGTGCTTTCCCATTTTGTAATATTTCTATTGAGTATACTCAAAACTTATTGTGGATTGGCCATCCACCATGGTTTTTCCCTTAACAAGGTTTCCACATAAAAATCCTTGTGTTATGGTTGTGTGGTTTCTTGCTTTTATTTTTTGCATATTGATTTTAATCAAATGTTTTAAGTGGAATAAGGATCAGAGTAAAAGAATTAATTTTTACACAACAATGATTCACCCTCCCTCGCAGTGTCACTTGTTTCCAACAATTGGTATCAAAGCAAGTTCCTCGAAGGAATTCTAACAGCTTGGGGAGATATTGGAAAGTGTTCTTAATGGATACAAGCAATCTTCAACAACAACTTATGATGGCTTTGGATGATCCTGACCAGTCAAAATCTGAGATCTGGGAACTGCATAATCTTGAGAATGTAGAAAAATTCATCCAGTCCTTAAAGGACAAGATCAATGAATCAAGAGAGAAAAGAAAGGAATTATGTGGTCAGCTAAAATAGAAGATCAAAACTGTAGAAGATGATCAACTCAGTCAGGATTTGAAAGAGAAAATAGAAGAATGTGAAAATTTTTCCCAAGAGAATGCTGCCCTAAAGCATGAGATGGAATCTATCATGATGAAGATGACCAAGGAATTTGAGGATGGAAAGAAGAATGAAGAAAATCTTACACAATCTTTGAAAGAAAAGTCAGAACAATGTACCTGAATAGATAATGAATCAGAACAATCCAAGAACAATGAAGAACTTGAAAAGCAACTTGATGAACTCAGAAATGAACTTGCTGCTGCAAATGAGTATAAGGAGAAATTCAATGCAAGCTCAGCCAAACTTGATGAACTAATCAAGGGACAAATGACTAATGGTGACCGACGAGGTCTTGGATATAAAGAAGGAGAAAGCTCTAGATCTAGACAAAGGAGCTTTGGAAAAAGGAATCTTGGACCAAGAAAACTCAGACAAGAAAACCAAATGAAAGGACCCAGAAGGAATCTGGTAAGGCAACCTAATGCTCAAAAATTTAATGGCTATTGTTATACCTAACACAAATTTGGTCATATGGCTTCTCAGTGTAGGAGTAGAGTGAATGCAAATGGACCATCATTCTCAGGTCAATGTTTTAACTACTATAAGTATGGACATAAGTCAAGTGAATGCAAATTATGATAAAAAATTTTCAAAGAAATGTCAGATGTTATGCATGCAATAGATTTGGAAATATTGCTAACCAATGTAGATCAAGAAAAATTTAGTGGAACAATTGGCCTAGACAGAGAAGTGTTGTGTGCTATAGCTGCAATAAATTTGGTCACACTTCTAGATTCTGTTGGAACAGAAGAGGTTCGGTAAAATAGAACATGCAACTTGATGTTAAAGGAAAAGGGAATCACTACTAATGAGATCAAGAAACAAATGCAAAAGAAATGGGTGAAGAAGAATCCCTCTGTAGAAGAAAATGGATCCACACCAGAAGCCTCTTCTAGTAATACTTCAGGAAATTGATCTCAGGCCTCTATTATAAGGGGGGTTGTCAAGAAAAACTCCTAAACCCCCTACAAGTGATTGGTACTAGAATTCGGATGAGTCCAGTCGATACCTCTCAGACATTGTAAGAAGAATCTATGACATTAGTAAAGAATATTGGAGATCTTCATAAGAATTATCTGTCTCAGAACATAAAGGACAGTGAACCAGTTGAGTTAGGGCAAGCGAATTTATTGCAAAAGTAAAAAGTTAGGTTTGAGGACAATAAAAGAACGGTTTTCACTTTCATTTTTTGCATTGCATTCATATGAAAGAAGTTTGGAGCGCTCTGAGGTGATCTTTTCCAAATTGTGAAAAGATTCAAGTATAGAGGAGAATCTACGATTAAATTATGTTTCTTCTCTGAAAGGTATTTATTGCAAAACCTGTAAATTTGTGTGCTCATAATTATGTCTTACCCTCTTATAGTTGAAGTCAAGGATAGGCCACAACCAAATTTCAAGTGGCATCCATATAAGTCCGTTGACACAGAACCCCTAGGTGCATTTTCGTCGATTTCATACGGAGTTCTGCATATAGAAGATATTACGGCATATGTGCATGCTAATATTGAAGATTTGGGTAGTTCGCGGTTGTTGGAATTATATTCTAATCACATAGTTCAAGAGGATTTTTTTGTGAAACTTGAATTCCAAACCCTAGTGGACAAGAAATTTGTGTAGTTCACAAAGTTTCCTATATTTGAGGAGGATGAGTGGGTTTGATACATATTGAGTCATGTGCATGATGAATTTATGTGGCTGGATGTGCCATTCAAATTTTCCAAGGAAGCTTTTTATGTAGTTACAGGCTTGAATTCCTCTGGAAGACTTCCAGTATTGAAGTTGGTAAAGAATGATGAGATTACTAAAGCAACTGGCTCACATTGGAACAGAAGGGCAATGACTATAGAACATATTGCCAAAGTTGATGTAAAATTTACATCCATGGTCATAGGTTACAAGATTTACCATTCAAGCTAGGAGAATTTTGTATCCGGCACAGCTATCTATACAGCGTATGAAATGATCAAACAAAATGAAGATTTTGATCTATGTGAGTTGCTCAGAGGTCAACTGTTGGAGAATTTGAGAAAGATCAAGAAGGACAAGAAGAATGTATTCAACTTTAGAAACTTGTTAATATGTCGGTATTTCTACTTCACTGGTGAAATACCAAGAGTTGGTAAAGTTCAATGGCGTAAAGATATGTCGGTAGTTGTTCAAATCTAGGATTTACTATGTGCACTCGGTGATCGACTGACCCACAACACAATCTTGTGGGGTCATTTCAAAAAATTCCAAAGCTTAATGCATGCTAGAGAGAGAATTCCAACCATAATAGTATAAGAGTATAAAGATACTATATGCTTTTTGACAGACATTGACCAGTGTTACATGGAAATTGTTGATCCTAGAACTGTTTGGATCGTGTCGATGGGGTATGAAGTAGATGGAAACATTCTGAGGATGTATGTTGAACATTTGCTAAATTCACCACTGGATCCTAATGAAGAAAGGTTTGGCACCTATGCAGAGAAAATCCTACAAGTTCATTCTGATTTGAGAAAGCCCAAGTCAATCAAAAAGGTGAGAAAGGAAACATAAGCTTTTGCAAAAATAATGGGTCTTCCAGTTAAAAAACTGAAAGAAATAAGAAGGAAAAGATATGAAGCTGAAGCAGCCAAAAAGAAGGAAAAGGCATCATCTAATGGTCCAAGAACATCCTCTATTAACACCAGATCAACCAGGAATTCCCCTGTAGCACAACCAATCAAGCTGAAGCCTCCAGAAAAAGAAAAAATAAAATCTCAAGAACTTACAAAGTTGTATCAGCAGATGAAGAGGAAGAAACTAACTTTGAAGAAGTAGTAATAGAGTTAAAAGCTTTTGGGACTCATGTTGTCCAACTAAACAAGAGAAAATCCTCCAGTAAAGGTAAAGAAGTGAAGAAAAGGACCAAAGTTCACAAGCCCAGCATAATAGTTGAGGAAGTTGAAGATGTAGTAGTAAATGATGGAAATCTCATACCACTCTTTGACCTGTATGAGACTTTTGATGATTTTGGTAAGAAGATTCTTGAAGAAGCTACTATTAAGCACTTGAATATTTTCAATAAAACTCTTGTTGAAATCATGTTTAGCTTGCCTACAAGCCTATATAATGCATTGGAAGCTAGAAGAGAGAGTGCCAAAACAGAGGAAGAAAATCTAAGGAAAAGAGTTCTTGCTGACTTGTGCCCGGAAATGGGAATTGAAGAAATGGATTTACTTCTTCATAAAGCTATAAAGGATTTCAGAAGCAAGTCAAGAATAAAAAAACTCATGATTGGTGACACTCCATTTCTAGAGATAAAAATATGTTAGGCTCCTGCATAAAGAATATTCAAAGTACTATATCTAAAGGAGGAAAAGTGTACAAGTCTTGCTTAGTCTTGTCAAAATTTACTGAAGCAAATGAGAAGCAAGTGAAAGATATTGAGCAGCAGTTGGTTACTATTTCCAATACATTTGACCCATTGGTAGGCAATATTTTTCATCAAGAAAGTCAAGTTATATCTTTTCTCAATCAAATAAAGAATCTAAACGTTGAAAATGAAAGGATTATTGGCAGAGTAAGTGAACTCAGGGGGCTAATAAGTCCAAACATTAAGATGATGGAAAATGCTCTGAAAGAAGCTAAAATTGTTATGACCGCTCCTGATCTAGTGAGCCTCGAAGCTACTGAAACCTTGGCATATCTTCTTTGTGGTAACATTATTATTTTGGAGAGTCTGAAAAGTCTGTGGGACTCAAAATTAAGTGGACTAAAGAATGTCTTTGCAAACGTCTTCAAATTTTTGTAAGTCTCTGGATATGGTTGAACAGTTTTGCGAATTTTGGCCAATTTTGTCATTGATGTCAAAGGGGGAGAGAGTGAAGTGAAAAATGCTTTGATATTATTAGGGGGAGTTGTATTTTGCATTTTGGCAGTGTACTTATCAGTCTCGACACTTAGTCATTTTTCACTAAGTGTTGCCTTCAATGCCAAAGGGGGTGATTGTTGGAATATGGCTTCTAATGTTGTCATTGATGCAACTGAATTCATTCCCATGATGCACAGTTCAATATCCAATCATACCAATAGATGATGTGGTACAGTGTGTATTACCAGCAAAATACGTGTGGAATAGGGTATCCAATCAAATGGCTTCACCGGATCATCTTTTTGTGTTGTGGATCTCTGGAATTGCTTGATAAGCATGTGGATTATCTTATTATCAAGCTTTGTGGTGTTGCATTAGTTACAGTACAAGGTAGGAGGTCCAGTAGGACATTTTTCTGTCTATTTGTCTGTTGTAGCCGACTCAGGGAATCTAGCGCATTATGGATGTGTTAAGTGGAATTACTCAAGATGCTTTCATGTTCAAATATTTAATTATTGGTCCTAGCTATGGACTAGCCAACTTATTTGGATACGCATCAAATTTATTCATATTTTGGGCCGACAAGTTTCAAATATCCTAAGTTTTATTGAGCCAACTTGTAGCAATTATATCCCCAATTGTGAATATATTTAGATAATCAATCACATCATTTTTGTGGAACAACAAGAAGTATTGGTGTATGTTGTGAACATCCAAGGAGTATTTGAGCGATATCATGTGTAGTTTCACTTGGGCATAAGGGTTTTGTGTGTGAACTTGAGCAGAGCAGAGCAGAAGTTCAATATCAATTAGAAGGACTAAAGTTCATCATCAGAGCATAACCGGAACTACAATCAAGCATTGGTAGATGCTATATTTTCATTTCATTCTCTTTTAGATCCATTCCAAACTTTTGTAAGGACAGTAAGTCCATTTTGAGCAGTAAGCTCTAGGCAGTGAGCCTAAATGCAAGTGCATTCCCATTTTGTAATATTTCTATTAAGTATACTCAGAACTTATTGTGGATTGGCCATCCACCATGGTATTTCCCCCAATAGGTTTTCCACGTAAAAATCCTTGTGTTATGGTTGTGTGGTCTCTTGCTTTCAGTTTCTACATATTGATTTTAATCAAATGTTTTAAGTGGATTAAGGATCAAAGTAAAAGAATTAATTTTTACACAACACTGATTCAACCCCCCCCTCTTAGTGTCACTTGTTTCCAACACATCTATCATTCAATAGATGGTCCTACCCTTCGATGAAGAGATTGGTGGTGTAACCTCATAACGACAACCATTTTGAGCTTAGTGTTGTTTCCTACATGTCTATAACTTGTAAACCTTATAATCCAAGGCTAGCATGCATAACTGGATCACAATGAATTGATAGTGGAGCCAAAGGAAAACACACTACTTTGGCCAAAGTGTTGTCACTCAGTACTTTGAGTGATAGTCATCCTACTCACATACACTACTCAAGATTGATTTGACTTTAGGCCATTATAATTTATGCATAGGTATTTCCTTCTATGGGTAGTCTCTAACCCTAGACACATCCTATTCCCTTTCCCTAAAACTCAATGGTATGTCTACCCACAAAGCATAAATATAAGTTACCCTCCCTTCAATGGATAATCAAATCCTAGGTGTAACTTACAAGCTATCTAGTTCAATTAAATAACTTAGCAATGAATAACCCTTAAGCTTCCTTGTTTAATCATACCTAGTATACTTATACTAATGACAAACAATCCCTCCTATTATGGAGTAAATACAAGCATTTTCATAGAAAAGCATAAAACAACTTATTTTTCCTTTCCAAAGAAAATGTTATGATTTCCTAATGCAAGTATTCTCAAGAAGTTCTAAAAAAAGCATTAAAAATTAATTCTTTCATAAATAAAGACAAATAAGAGAAGACTAGATCCCCATGCCTATAATACACTTGACCCAATTGACTGACTCGATGCACAACATTCTATTGACAACTTGCTAGCCTTCACTTTTCCACTCTTGAAGCGATACTTCATTATGTCCTCTTTCACAAGATAACTCAATGCTCTCACAAAGTAACTCTAATATCTCATAAAATAACTCTAAGCTCTCACAAAATATAGCTCTCAGAATATTTGTTGTAGAAATAGATTTGCAAAATAGTGTGTCCCAAATGAGAGAGCTATCCCATCTATTTATACAAAAAAATGAGACATTGATGCCAAAAGATAAGTCATGTCAGTTGATAACACTCCACATGCAAAATGACTCACCTCTCATAGCAAAAAGGTGGCAGAAAGCTAAGTGAAAACTCAACTTGGTATTCTACAGATCAACCCCTTTGGCTTGACAGTAGCTCAAGACTAATTCAAATATGCACATGCCTAAAAGATGAGAATCGACTTGCATACAAGAGACTTCTATAGAAACAAAGTTTTCATGTATTTGCACCATGTAATAGCCTTCCTCCTATTCTTTTGGTGTGGCTTATCTCTATCAAATAGTCCTCTATTTGTAGGCAACACATAATCTAAGTCGACTTGGTCATAGTCTATTATTTTGATAGAGAAAAGATTAGTCAACTCCTTATTTACAACGTTCAAACTTGTGCTTTGACCATGCACGTTACTTGTTGATTATTCCCTTTATTATGCATTTAAACCACTAGCACAACAAACACATTTATTTAATATTTCCATCACTTTTATCTTTTGGATAAATGCATTCAAAGGTAGAAATAATACGCTACTATAAAACAACGATGCTTTATTATATATATCGACCATGGTTTATTACTCTATATTGGCCTTTATCTTATGCCAAACACATGTAATAATCTACCTTTAATACTTTGCATAACATATTTACAAATGACCTATATTAATCATCTATATATACATGTACATATATATATATATAGACATAGCTTGAGCTATTCATTGACATATATATATATATATATATATATATTTGATATTCAAATAAATAAGATCAAATTAACATTCATATAATAATCATAGATCATTGTATATATCTATATTGTGTTGCCAAAATGTATAGTTGACATTTTTATGCTCACTTGAGTCTCTTTATGGACCTTGGCTTGATTTTTCCTAGATTTGATATTGTAATGTGGCCAACACATTCACATTAGGTCTTGGACCCTTGAGAATCATTAAGACTTCTAGGATGTCTTGTAAAAGTGTTGTAACCCACTTTCACACTTTTCTAGGACCTTTTCATCATAATTCACTTAAATATCCCCTTTTTATCACTTACCAAGTCTTATTTCAAAGTGTTGTAAAGAGTTGTAACAAACTCTCACGCTTTTCTAGACTTCTCATCACTAAATCAACCCTTTCCCATGTTTAATTGACCCCTTCATGCACTTTTTGGTCATACTTAAGTGTATTTTGGTAGGATTTTATTCTCTTACCCTTGAGGTCAGCCTATGATGTGTTATTTTTGGGAAATGTTGGAAAATCATGTATAAATAACGGTCTTCTCAATTTTCATCTTCTAACATCTCCTAATCTCCTACAATCTCATAGTTCATTAAGCATTCAATTTCTCAAGCATTCAAGCACTCTAAGCATAATCAAGCCATCCATTGGAGCACTTCATTGAATATCTTTCGATTTCAACATCAAGGGTTTGGTAAGTTTATGACATTGCATGTTATCTATTTATCATTCTCTTCATATTTCATTTCATTATCTAGGGTTTGATTACCAAAGTGGGGTTTGACCAAGGCAAACCCCTATACTACCCTTTTTCCACTCTTTGCATGTGTGCTTGCAGACTTTGTATGTAGATTTGTCAAAGAGTTTGGTGTCAAAAAGTGGTCAACACTCCATCAAAGTCAACATAACCCTCATTGAAACTTGGAGACTCATTTCAGTTCATTTTTTGCAGAATCAAGATCAGACACCTATTAGAAAAGCAAGTGCAGATCGAAATCTACAGAATCCTATCCCAAAATTCCAGAAATCTCTAAGTGGACTAAGTCACCATCTATGGTGAATTAGTCCCACTGTCAGGCCTGAAAAGTGGTTTCTACATTTTTGGATACCCATTTGGCATATTCTCATTCTAGCAAATTTTCCCTGAAATTGGACTAAGTCCCTAGCTTGGCGTAAGTGTCCCAGTCAAAAATTTTAGTCAACTCTATAGGATTCCAGAGCCTCTCTACTTCAGATTCTATATTCCAGGTGCATCTCTCCAATTCTGTTTAATTCTTTCATCATTTACTTGCATTCTTAGGCGCTTTTGCATACATCACTGTGTTTTCCAGCACTTTGCATTTCTTAGGTTTAGCATTATTAAATCATTTCTTTTTCAGTTTGTTGCATTTAGACATCATAATTAGATACATTACATCCTTTTTACATTAATATTTAGTGTAGACATTAGCATTTTGGGCCCATTTTCTCTCCTAGGTGAAAAACTTAAAAGAGTTAGAGAAACCTCTTGGATAATCAAAATCATTGTCCACATTTTGGTGAACCCAACTTTTGAGCATATTTGCTTCTGATTTCAAGTGCATCCTAGGTTTAACTTGCATTAGGAGTTGCATTGTTTAAATTGCATCCTAGGGTTTTAAAAATTGCATTAGTGAAAAGCTCATATAGCTTGCATTTTTGCATCATCTTTCATTAGAATACAACAAAATTTCTGCATTTTCATACTATAGCTAGATTTGTGCATTTGAAAAATATCAAGTTGCATTCAAAAATTTTGAAAAATCACAAAAAAAAATCATCACTAGGACTAATTTGCCACACTCGGTGACTTAGTCCTTCTACACATTTTACATTGTCATTTTTGGCATTTTTTGTCCATTTTCTACATTTTTGTTTTTTGTTATTGTCTTTTATCGTACTTTCCAGATTTGTTGTTTATTGCATCTAGTTTGCTTTCATCATGGCTTTTTTCTTTAATAAATTTTGGATGTCATTCAAATCTTTAGTGGACATGTCAAATTGTGCCTTTGGAATTGATCCTAATGACCTTGAGCTTCCTCATGCTCCTTCAACTCCTCATGAATGTCCTCCTTGTGTTGTTGACATCATTGGAGAAGAAGATGATAGAATGAATAAGTTCTTAAACGAATGTCTTGACAACCTTGAAGCCAATGCATCCTTTTATCCATCCATGAAACAACAAGACCTTCCTATAGTCTCATCTCCTGATATGTTTGGTTACCTACATCCTGAAACAAATGAAGGACCTAAGTCCCCTCCAACAGGTGGACCTAGTTCCTCTAAACAAGCAACTCCTCAACCATTCTATGATAACAAAGTTACAAACACACCAATCAACCTTGAAGAAACTTATGGAAAAGGTTTACCATCTTAAGCAAACAAGGTTGTGACACAACAATTGAACATAACATTCATCAACTTTTCGAACAATGACCAACAGATGAAAACACAATAATGTTAGGCTATCAAGATCCTCCTCATGACAGCAAGCCTCCCATAGAATATTGGAGACTTTGTGATGATGGCACGGTGATCTTTGATTCCCCCCTGATTTGAATGACCTCCTTCCTTGTGAACAACCCTTACATAATACCAATGACAAGTGTTGACCTCCTATAATGATTTAACAACTAAGCTCTTAAAGATATGATTCAAAGATTAAACATCTAATCTGAATAGTTGTCTTAATCATCATGAAGGTGCATTTAACTTGTCAACCTAGGGACGTGGACTTGAAATGGGTCAGCATAGTATGTGCACTAGGAATCCATAGTAGCCATATTCATTCTACAACTAAGAAAGACATAATGTTGAAAGTAAATTGCTTAGAAAGAAATAACATAAGTACTGAACATCAACCAACAACTATACTAAGCTGAAGTGCACGACAAAAATGAAAATATGAGCAAACAAACAGGAAACTACTATTTCTACTTTGGCTGTAGGAATAGTCACAGAATGGAATTCTAGTGGCTACAGAAACAAACCATTGCCATATTTGTAACTATTTGCATAGAAATTAACTAAGCCTTCTAAAGGATGGAATGTACTCACCAAGTGGGGCCCCCTTGGATAGTATCCCTTAAGACAACCACGATACACACATATACATCCCTTGTATTGCAGCATTTTTCTTTTCTTTTGTATATGTGTGTATCGTGTTCCCCGATAATGACGTTTGATGTTTTCCCTCTCTTAGCAGTACTTCTCTATGTTGTACATCGGCTTTTCCTT
>VDFB02192822.1:0-39447 GCA_007258455.2 Sequoia sempervirens
AAGGGCTCCAAAATAATCCCCTAACTAATTAATCTACAAAATAGTCTCAAAGGTCCAATTTAAGTGAGAAAGCTTCTTTCAATGAGAGAACATAAAAACCACAAGGTAATGATTAAATTTGATGTTTGATCTTATATGTCATATTTTTTTAAATATCTAAAAAATATATATAAAAGAAAGAAATGGAAAAAAAAATTATTATAATTTTTTTTTTTAATGTGTTAAAAATATTTACTATAATCTTCTAAGCTTTTGTTTAATGTGTTGTAAATATTTATTATAATTTTTAAAAATATTTTATTTTATAATTAAAAAGTTATACAACTATTTTTTTATTAGTAATTTTTTATATTGTTAACAAATTTAATTAATGGGGTCATAAATACCTCAAACATAACACTAGTTAATGAGGCTTGAAACCTAAAATTTAATGCCCATCTTTAAGGGAACAAACATAACAAAAAATATATTAAAATTATAACAATGTATCTCAACATTATGCAAAAATATACAACTATTAAACCTATCACATCCATGATGGGTCTAAATTAAGCACTTTATTTTTTTTTTTGATGAATAGGCATATATCTATATTAAATTAAAGATAGAAATACATATTCACAAAAAAAAGATGGGTGGTAAAAAGGCACATCTAGAGTCACATGGACAAAGCCCAAAAGTTCAAAGTCACATGGGCCTAGCCCAAAAAGCAAGAAACATTACAAACATGTAAAAAAAGGCCATTAGGTCGCCATAGTAGTGCTAGTAGAGGGCGGAGGGTTCCCATCATAGAGTTTCTTCCCATACATCAGTAGGGTCCAAAGTGATGTCAGGGGACCCAACCACACTCCATGACTTTCAACTATTACTCTATAGTTGTTAAACCAAACCCACCCAACATGAAGGACATAAATTAAACACTTAACCTTCTACCCCATAATTTCCAATCATTTACTCTACAAATAGACATCTACCTACAACTCTACTAAACTTTAAATTCATGTACTAAACTTTAAAATCAAGTACTTCTCATAAAAATGTGTAAAATTTTAATACCAACATTTAAAACCACTCTATAATCTATCATAAATGAAAAATGTGTAAAATTTTAATACCAAAATTTTAATACCAACATTTAAAACCACTCTATAATCTATCATAAATGAAACTTAAAATATATCATATTTAGACTCTAAAACTCTCCTAATCATTATCCATACTAAATATTAAAACTACTTTTGATAAAGGTCATTCTCCTAAATGATTAAAAAGGTAACCCATTTGAACTCTAATTTCCAAATACCCTATAAACATAGGTTAGGTGTTGGGGTAGGTTTCCATATATTTTGTTCATTATTGTGTTTGGAAGGTGGGTACAAATGCATACTCCAACTTAACACCCGGACCTGAAACCCTAAGTAGGCATAGAATTCAAAACATTTACATGCATGTTTGTTCATTGTGTGTTTGTACTGTACTTTCATAAGGGGACATTTTATGATGGATTATGTGGACCAGGATAAGACTTTGACTAGTGAGGAACACTTTCTTTCCACAACATGGTGGGGTCTGATCTCTAATGGTGGAAACATATTATTTATTTTTTTATGTCTAGTACCGACATTACTTTAAAGTGCATATAGTTTGTGCATGTGCTTTTGAATTTTTATATTTTCAAAAGTCCTGGGTTAGTAGAATAAGTAAAGGACATTCGTAAAGATATTCAAGTTGAAGTGTTATAGGAAATGGAATTACATTTTGTATCAAATTCTTTATATCATATTTTATGATATGTTAAAATGATGAAAGGAAAAGATTATTAGATTTAGAAATAATATAATATAAAAAGTCAGTTCATTAAATAGAAGATGAATTTTAGTAAAATATTTTTAAAAATAAGGAATAATATTATATTATGTTAATGTATTATATAATAATAATATTTAATAATTATTAAATTTATTATATAATTGTACAGGTTTCAGGTAAATTATATTATAATTGTTAGGGATGAATTTGTTGGCTGTGAATTATTGGTGCTGAATTTTCGTAGAATCATTCATGTTAAAGAGTAGTTAAAAAGAAAAAGAGATCTTTAGTAGTTTGGAATAAGTCTTTGAGAATATATAAAATTGAATTTTGATATAAGGATAATTAAAAAGAAAAAGAGATCTCTAGTAATTTGGAAGAAGTTTTGAGAATATAGAAAGTTGACTTTTAATGACACTTCTAAGAAGAATTCAAATTTTTTAGACGATTGATTCTTCTTGCAGATAAGTTCATCAGGAGGCCACAAACTGTTGGTGGCGGTGAATTTTCCCGCGGTGAATTGTTGACCGTGAATTCGTCACTGAATTGCTGGCAGTGAATTTTCCTAGAGCCCATCGAGGGAGGTTTGTTCTTTCTAGAACCAAAATCTAACAATGAAGCATAACAAGAAGCTCAATTTGAACTTTAAAATGAAGCAGAATAAAAAACTCAATTTAAACTTTAAAATCAAGATGCAAATGACTTGATAATAAAAATAAATTCACAAACCATCTTAAACCTATCAAATTTTGCTGCAAATTGAAAGCTTAATAGATAAGATTATAAAAATTTTCTCCCATCCAAAAATTTGAAGTTGTCCCCACTTCTTAAAGTGAAACATATTAGTTATTCTTATATTCATTTATATTTCTGAAGTTTTATGATTGGCACAGTCATGGAAGGATTTGTCCCCACTTCTATAATAGTGACAACACCCTCTAAAAGCAGTCCAATTCTTATCATCTCATTTATATTTCTGAAGTTTTATGATTTGGAGATTAGTCATGGAAGGATTTGTCCCCACTTCTATAACAGTGACAACACCCTCTAAAAGCAGTCCAATTCTTATCATCTCATTTATATTTCTGAAGTTTTATGATCTGGAGATTAGTCATTGCCTTTCTAGCTTCCTCTAATAATTCCTCCATTAAAGGTTGATCTTTGGTAGAAGTGTAGCATACTCTGCAGAAGACAAATCTCTAGAAACTACTTGTTTCCTTTATGCAACGTGTGTAACAGAAGATTTTTAGGTTAGAAAGATTTGGATTTACTTTGGTCCCCTCGTACTTTCACCTTACCTCTTTGGTTGGTGTGCAGTTGTTTGGTCTGAGCAGAAGCAAATAAAGCTACTTGTTTGATGGAAGAAGAGAAAAGACTCTCTATAATGAGTAGTCTTAGGTAGGAGGTTAACAAATACTTTTCTCATTCTGGATCTCACCTGCCTAAAGTTCATCTAGAAAATAGTAGGATGGGAGACTTGGAAAATACAGTTAACTCCAGGACTGATGTCTCTATCATAGAGGACTTAAGAAACAAATTACATGCACAAGTGGTGGACAAGGAGAATTTGGAATGGATTTTGAAGCAGCTTTTGCCCTTGGCATGTTTTGCTCTGGAGGACACAATGGAAGATAAGGTGCCTCCCAGCCAAGAGGAAGGCCCTGCTAGCACTGTCCACAAGGAATTGGTGACCTTAAGAAAAGAAATACATGTGGTTTTTAATCAGAAGGAGAAGCTTGTTGCCTTTTGCAGAAACCCATCCTTATGTGTAGATATCCTTTAGGGTTGTCCCTTGTGAAGGCAATGTGGGTGTTTCTAGGTTGTTTACTCCCCCTTCCCTGTCTGAGGTCTCATCCACTCCAGCAAGCATTCTATGTAGAGTCAGGTGCTAAGAAGAAGAGGGAAATGGTGTATGATAGGGAGGTTGGGTATTTAGCCAACAGGGAAGCCTTATTAGGGAATGATATGGATGAATATGGTGACCTCTTGGGATAGGTGGTTCTTTTTGTTAATTAATTTGTGAATTAATTGAGGCATATATTTTTTATGGGATTTTGAAGGTATATTGGTCTGTTGTCAAAACAACACGCTTCAAATTGTTTTAAATTAGGGGCTTCTTTCTTAATTTTTATGTTTGATTTTTCTTTGTGCTTGATCTTTTTAGTTTTGGATGAGTAACAAGTCATGTCAAGCTTTTTTTGATTCATGTATATATGTGTGTTCTTGATGTTTGTTCCCATATTCTCAATATTCACTTGTTAATATTATGTCTTTATCTTTTTGTGCATTATTCCATTTGCAAAAAGTCTCTTTCTTTATTGAGTTATTCTTTAAACCTTCCTATGTCAAATAGATCCATAATATCTATTTTTAAAAATATTAATAATTGAATAAAATATTTATTTACTTATTTGATAACTAATTCTTATCTACAACAATTTGCTATAATGTCAATGTATTTCCTAAATATTGACCCGTCTATCATATTTTCTTGTCTCTTTTTCTACAATGTCTTAAAGGGTGAAGATGCATTATTTTTACCCCCAAAAAGTTATGAGAATGTTTATTTGGGTTACCAGTGGTGTCTAATTTTTCTCTATAGGATGTTAGGAAAGGGTATATATGTTTTAAGGCAAAATAAGACTTTTGTCTAAAGTCTGAAATTCTTCATTAATTTTCCTAGAACATATGCAAACATGAAAAATTAAATAGTATCGTGACACACAACATACCTAGCGGCTGTCAATTATGTTTTCTGGAGGTTGCATGGTCCCGATTCCTTTCACCTATGAATCTTTTCTTTATTGTATTGTATAGTCAATCCCAACCAAGATTCCATCCATTAGGGGAGAGGACCCAGTACCTGAGCATGTTTCAATAGTTGTGATAGTAGTTGTTTATATATTGTCCAATATTTTTATGAATATTGGACCAATAGTTGTGACTTTAAAGTTGTTAGTGTTGATGATGACTAACCATAATTAAACAAAATGTATTTCTTTGATCTAAAAAGAAACCAATCATGTGATTCCACATCAGTGCTCAATAAAACATGCTGTGAATGTACAAGTATTGGTCTCACTTTTTTTTTGGGCCTTTTTGGACACCTTGACAAAAAGCATGCTGATGTGGCAACATATTTGATGATGTGGCCTTGAAACCTAAGTTATAAGCAAGGGACTTTCCAAGTAAGCTGCTGTAAAGAAATGTGTGTGATTTGAAATTTCCACGTAAGATAATTAGAAGTGCGAAATTAGGATGCACAACTACTGTGTCCTCTCCCCTAAACAACCTCTTCCAATCACTATATATTTTTCCTTTACACCTAATTTTTTCTTTACACTTAAATTTAAAATTTTACCTTCAACAATAGAAATCTCAAATACACTGTATTTGAAATCCCCCGTAATAAGAGAAAGTACAAGATAAGGGATATCCATAACTCATTTATCAGCTTTCTAAAAAAATGAGTATTTGTCATGGATTTGGACATCCATTACCAATGGTAACGAATGTCTGTTCACTAACTGGCATTTATTCTTAACGAGATTATTCCTTATGAAAAGGTATATTTCCTTTTTTTTTGGGCCAATGCATGCGAACCTTTTTTCACTGTATAGTAAAGGAAACATGAGTGTACAAGGTACACAGACAGCGAATATTCAGCTTTGTTAAATTTCTACGCCACCCAAACTTCACATCCTCCCTCCCCGGCTATAGGCTATGAGTTTATGAGGCAGGTAGCCAGTTCTTTCTTGACCTTTAAGTTATTTGAATGTAGGTTTTAGGGATTAGGGTTGAACTCGAAATTGTAAATCTATTATAAATCTAATTTCTAAACTTTAAAATTGTAAATCTTTTTTTTGATATTATAAGGGTGTCCCCGAGATCCAGCCTGGCGGTCCAGCAGTCCTTACCTTGAGTACTTGAGGCAAGTTAGGGCGAGACTAGTCCCCTGTGGGTGTTTAAAATTGTAAATCTTAAATCAAACATTTTAGATCTTAAATTGGATTTATTCACTTGTGCATTACAAATAAATTTAAATTTAATGGTAAAATGTATATACAATTTAAATAAGTGTTGAATCATGTACTAAAATAATTAAATTGAGAATCTTAAGTCTTAAATCATAAATCTTGAATCTCAAACACTAAAACATAAGTTTTAAATGTTCCACAGGATCTTGACCCCTAAAACATCAAACGATGAATAATAAAAGTTGAAACATTAACCACAAACTTTGAACTCTAAACTCTAAGCTTTAAACATTGAACCCAAGGCCTTGATCCTTAAACTCTTAATAATGTACCTTAGTAATGAACACTATAAACAATTAAATATAAATTCTATTTACAATAAGCACTAAATATATACTAGTATTTAATCTTAATTCATTGAAAGATAAACCACAAAATGTGAACATTTAAACCCTAACACTTGAACTCTAAACCCTAAATCCTAAATGTTAGGTCTTTGCCCTAAAACCTAAATAATGAACCTTCTAAGACTAAACCCTATTCACAAGTTCAACTAGATATGAATGCTAAATGATGAACATTAAACACAATTTACTAAATCTTAATGTTAAACATTACATGTTAAACCCTTAAAGTTGAAAGCTAAACCTTGAATTTGAACCCTAAACCTTAAACTTTAAACTATAAACCTTAATTGGTGAACCTTAGGTCTTGACCCTTGTCATGAACAATGAACACTAGACAATAATTGTTGATTGCTAAATTGTAAATATTGAATGCTAAATCGTAAACGTTGAATGCTAAATCATAAATGTTGAATGCTAAATTGTAAATATTGAATGCTAAATCACAAATATTGAATACTAAATTGTAAATTTTGTACCCTAGGCCCTAAACCCTAAACCTTGAATAATGAGCCTTGATTCATAAGTTCAAAGTCAAGATGCTTGAGTTTTGGGTCCTAGGTCAAGAAGCCTAAACCTTGATCACTAAATTTAAAATCTAAACCTTAAATACCAAATGATGAATGCTAAACCTTGGACCAACAACCTATAACTCTAAACCTTGAAACATAAACCTTAACAAACCTTAGATATAGATTGCAAATGATTCCAAATGCTACATGGTGAACACTAAAAAATAAAATTAAATATTAATGATAAATATTGAATGTTTCAAACCTTGATGTTTAAAAATTTAAACCTTGAATGTGAACCCTAGGCTTTGAAAAATAAACTCTAAATCCTAAGCCCTAAATATTGAACCTACGACAATAATCCTTGAACCCTAAATAATGAACCTTAGCACTTAACACTAAATATTGATATCAAACCCTTCACATTAAACATTAAACCTTAAACATTGAATGGTGAATGTTGAATCCTAAATGCCCGACATTGGACATTAAATGTTGAATGCCAAACATAGGGTCATGAAGCATACACTTCAAGCCATAAGTTTGAACACTAAACCCTACACATTGAATGAAAAATGCTAAAACTTCAACCAAGAACCCAAATCTCAAAACCTTGAAACCTTAACTTTAATAACCCTAACCCCTAAAGGTTGAACCTTATGCCTTGATTCTTGAACCCTAAGCTATGACTGATATACATGCACAAGAAATTTCTATGATTTCAACCTTGTGCATGCATGGCCTAATGCTACTCACATCTAGGTCTATTAGGTCTCCATTTGGTGGTACATCAAGTGATAAGCTTGGAAATTATTTCCTTATAATGATAATTGCTATCCTTAGTCTCTCTCTTCTAATTGATCATTAGCTTCATGTTTTTCATGGTGGATGCATGTATTATTAGGAAAACTAAGATGGCTTTATTTGATATAAATTCTTAGATTATTTGAGCAAGTTTAAATTGATAAACTATTATATTTGCTACTTTTTTAATGCATATTGTTAGATAATGTATTTATTTAAATCACAATTTATTTTTTTAAAGCATTTAGTGTATTTAAATTTAAACTTATCTTTTGATAATTACAATTGAGATCATGGATTGAATGAATGCATATGATTTTATTTTGCATGAACTTTTACTTGAGCAACCCCAAAACCCACCTCAAATCTCCCCACCTCAAAGCTCACCCCAAAACCCCACTCAAACTCCACCCCAAAACCCTACTTAAAATGCACCTAAAATTAATGAAAAAAGGTTAAGAGTAGAGAAAAATCAAAATATATCATCCTTTAAACCAAAATATATTTTTTTCATACCAATCCTATTATACCTCTCATATACATAGGTTTTCCACATCTATGTAGACTATAATTGATTTAGTTAGAAGCATAGATTCTAATTTAGATCGACTTCAATCTTGGAGGGAGGAGAGGAGATTATTTTCCTCAAATGGGTTATCATACAAGTAATTAAATGATTTAGATATTATAAAATAAAGATTAGCACCATATTTTGTTGACCCTTCAATGAATCTCCCCATTAGTCCCATAAAAATAAATTAATTAAATGGTGCAAGAATCCTTGGGTTTCAACTAAAATTTGGAACCATTTATGGATGAACTTTGACCATAAACCATATGATAATCTTGAGGTACCATTATATTTTTGGAAAAATTATGGGTTGAATTTGTGTAATGTCCTTGAGAAATATTAATGTAAATATTTATGGATAGATTTAAATGCATTTAATTAGGCCCTTATAATACCCAAACACTAAGGCAATTATTTTAGATTTTTATTTTTATATTGGGGTTTAAATATTTAAAACCTATAACATTAGAAATCCTAAATGGAGATAATATTTACATAGTAGCATTATCAACCTTGTATTATACTCCCAACTTCATTATTTTATCCAAAGATAATAAACCCTAATCTATTTTATTTAAATCTAACAACCCCATAAAATTCTCCTTTTTTACATTTATGCAATCATGTTAAATCTCAAGTATTACACACGATCAGGTTCACAAATAAGATAAACAAAAATGTTAAATATATACCTATATCTAATAAACTAATTTATTGTAAATACTACATTGCATTCATTGATAGCCATAGATACAAATCAAATTCACAACAAATAAAATTGTAGAACCATCATTTACATTATGTAGGATTGAAACCCATTACAAAACATAGCTATGAAAATAATTGCAACAAAAAATATAATAATATGCCCCAATAATAGAAATATCAGTTGCATACCTACAATACAAACAAGAAATACAATAGCTTACTCCCAAGGAAACCTAAAAATCAAACAAGCTAGGTCTTACTATACACTCATCACTAATAAAGCTTGAATGCAATCTCTGTGTGAGACCGCTTCTTCCATTGAATTAGTTTCATCATTCGATGTGAGATCTACAAGGTTTTCCCTTAATCTCTTGCAAGTCTACAAGTTTTTTTCCATAGATTTATGTGCTTGAACATTCATTCTCACATAAAGTTTTGGCTAGGATTTTTTGTGTATATTTGATTGATATATTTTTTCCAATCTTTCACTCATTGTACATTCAAGAAGATGTCAAAAACTACAACAATGACCGCCATCATGAGACTAATACATGACAAGGATTGCTCGTATCTATTGAGAATCATTTCCTCTTGAATCACCATTATGTGTGGGAAAATATCCTTGAGAGGCACAGAGGAGTGTCCCTTGTGAAATGAAACTATCCTTATCAATAATGGTGAGAGGTCCCTTAGGGTTTGAAACCCTAACTACCTCATTAATGGTAACCAATTTTTTATTTATTTGCATAGCTAGAGATACATGTGGAACTGCATCCTCATTAAGTTAAATAATACTTCCATGCCTACATGAAACCTTCTACAAGATGCATCATCAACCTATGCATGAATGGTTGTAAAGCTATATAGGGAGGTAGGTGGAGATGAATAGTGAAAAGAGGCAAGAGTGTTAGAGTTCAAGTATCAAGGATACCTTGTGACTCATTCCATAAGTTAAGGTTCATGACCTTTGGAAGGTTTATACATGTTGATGAGGAAAATATGACTCTTTGATGAGGGTTTGTGAAGGAGTGGGATTTGATGGAGAGGTGTGACAATATGGGAAACTTTGAAGTCTTGAATGAAAAGGGAGTGAAGGCTAGGGATGGATATGAGGTATTCTTAGATGGATAAGTTTGAAACTTGAATAGGATAAAGGAAACATAATGTTGGGAGGAAATAAATGCTTGGATGGGGAAATTTGAAGTCTAGTGGGGACTAAGGAAAGGTTTAAATTATATGGGTAATAAAGCATCGACAAAGAACTCCAAAACTCTAATGACTTTCACAAATTGAGAAGACTGGCAACACCTTCTTACTTAGAAAATTTGGTGGTCTAAAGTAGAAGCATGGGGAATGATGGGGAGGAACACATACCTAAGATTGGATTAGGTGAGATGTTGGAGTTAGGATATGATTATTTTGGCTCACCGCATATTCGAGAAAAAGGGGACACGACAAGTCCACCCTACTCAAATTGTCTTGCCCTCAAGTAATTGCAAGTTCAGATGTTCCAATATCTAAGAGACTTCCCATGTTGCATCTTCTATAGGAATGTTCTTCCATCTGACCAAGTTTTTTATGATTCTTTAGCCTTTCACCTTATTTTCCTTGTACCTCCATAACTACTTTGAGAATCAAAATTATTTTTGCTTCCTTGTCCAATGGGAGAGACTCTATTGAAGGTAAAATATGTTTTTCAATTTTCCTCTTGATATAGGACACATGAAACACATTATGCATCTTTATCTCTTCTAACAATTCCAACTCATAGGCAACTTTACCAACCTAGATTTTAAAATTCTTTAAGGCTTGTAAAAATGAGGTTTTTTTTTTCATACCCACTTTCCCTTAAGGAGGATTTCTTGTAAGGTTGTAGTTGCACAAACACCATATCCCCAACAAAAAAAAATATTTCTATTCTATGGAAGTTTGTACATATTTTTTTGATTTTGTGCTTGCTAGAGATTTTTCTTGAGTGACTTCAAAAATTCTTGGCCTTGGTGGATCAAATCACTCAATCCCAAGAATTTGTTATCAAACAACATAAGGTCAACAAAAATTTGGGCTTCATATCCATATAAAGCCATGAAGGGTGTCATCCCAATAGACATGCGATAAGTAGTGTTATAATATTGCTCCCCTAGATGGAGCCATTTTATCCAAGCCTTCTAATGATTAGCAATACAATCTTAGTTTGACCGTTCATTTGGGGGTGGTAGCTAGTGTTGGGTGTGAGTTTGGTCCTTGTCAAATGAAATCTCTTACCAAAATAGGCTAGAGAATTGATTGTTTTTGTCACTCATGATCTTCTAAGGTAGAATGTGAAGTATAAACACCTCCTTGAAGAAAATTTCGATAATTCATGGTGCCTAGAATCTAAAGAAACAATTCATGGTGTACTAATTTGTAAGGGTTGGGGCCCTTTCCCTGCTTACTCAATAAAAAACAATTCATGGTACCTTAGAATCTAAAGAAATTTCATAGAAGTGTGAGTATTCCATGAGTCTATCTAAAAATACATATATATATATAGTCCTTATCTTGTATTTTAGGAAGTCCATTAATAAAGACCATCAAAATACATTCTCATTTTTGCTTTAGGATATGTAAAGGCTGCAAGAGTTTTGTGGGATGTGCTTGCTCTATTTTATTTTGCTAGCAAATATTAAATTCTCTAATGTGACTAAGGATGTCATCCTTGAGTCCTTTACATGTGAATCTCTCCTTGAATTAATGTCTTGGAATATCTTGGGTGGCCCACCAAGGGATTATCGTGAATTTCTCTCAAACTTATTTCCTTCATTTTTTATTATGACACTAAATAAAGTATTTCATTATAGAGTGGATACTACATATCTATCATCCAACAAATTTCCTTCTAATACATTAGTAGAAAACTCATACATAGTATATTCTACTACATTTTTTCCTTCCAAGATTAGTTGAGATGTGTGACATCAAGTATAAAGTTGGCTTTCTGGATAAAGTATCATTGACTAGATTTTTCTTTCCTAAATAAAAAATTCAATATAAAAATTGAATGCTTGAAGCTTACTCACCCACTTTTTCCACTCGTTCAATTCCTTCTAATTGAGAAATTACTTTAGGATATTGGGATATTTTTTAACCATAAATTGACTGCCAACCAAGTATTTCTAGAGCTTAGTTAGGGCATCCATAATTGCTAGCATATCCTTGTCATAGATTAAGAATTAATTGTATATATCCTTGAGTTTGTAGCTCTCAAATGAAATGGGGTGCTTGTTTTACATAAGCACAAATCCTATTCCTTCTCTAGATGCATCAAACTCTAAGACAAAAGGATGGGAAAATTAGGGAACAATGAGAATTAAGCATGAGATTATTACCTCTTTCATTTTTTCAAAAGCTTGTTGCATCACCTCAATCCACAACAAACCTCCTTTATTTGGTAGATCGGTCAAGGGAGTATCCAATTGATAAAATCCCTTAGAAAACACCCAATAATAGTTGCAAAGGCCATAAAATCCTCATAGTTGTGCCAAGATCTTCAAGGAAGGCCAATCCAAAACGGATTTGATCTTTTCCATATCTACCTACACTCCCTTCACATTGATGATATTCCCTAATTATACTTTATCATAATGGAAAATTTCTTATTTCAAATCTTTTATAAAAAGATTATGTGCCTCTAGAATCCCTAACACCTTGTCAAGGTGCTTTAAGTGCTCCTCCTAGGTTTTGTTATAAGTGAGGATGTCATTAAAGAAAACAAGAACAAACTTCCTCAAATGTTTAATGAACACATAGTGCCTACACAACTAGAAGGTTATAGGGGCATTCATGCAAACAAACAACATGGTCCCAAAAATTCATAATGTTGGGTGATCCCAAAATACTAGTTTACAATTTTTGACCAAACTGGACACTGAAATATTTTTTCTAACTAAATATTCACTTTCGGGCACCTATAGTGGCTAAACCATGAAGAATTTGAAGATTATGCAAACTAGTGATTTGTCACATTTTGTCTGTAGATTCTAAATATATTTTTTTCAAAAATTTTGGAATCATATTGTACTTCTTTTTCCATCTCCTTCGAAAACTAGTTTTTTTCAGTAAACAACATTTTTAAGGAGTGACGCTCACCGTATAACACAAATTTTTTTCCATGAAGGATAAAATTCTATTTTTTTGAATTTAGATTTGTGACTACGATATCTAATGCTTCCAATTGGTTAGATAGTGTTTTATTGAATATTTTTTCCTTAATCAAGTTTCAAATTCAAACCAATTACAATTCAGACATAGGCGAACCGTATAACGCAATTTTTTTTTGTTGGATCAAGGACTTCAATATCTGGTGCGCTGATATTTTTCAATTTTTTTATAATCTACTATTTTTCCACATGTGCAGAACAAAGAGCTTGATTTTCGATGAAAAACCTATGTTTAATAAAACTAAAGAAACAAATACATAATAAAACCAAAACATATTAAAATTATATTCGTTGGATAGCTCGTTCTGAGGAATACCATCATTCAATTGGGTCTGTGAAGTCTCCTCCATTTTCATCCTCAACCTGAGCTTCGAAATGCAAAATTCTAGACTTTTTTGGTGCCAGAGGGTGAGAAGGTGGGAAAGGGGGGTTCGGGTGAACCAAGGGGGTTCACTTGAACTAGGGTTCATTCCAACCCCCTTTCAAAAAAAAAATTCTTTGTGTTTTTTGGCAGGAATGGTGGGACCTGCATTTAATTGGTTCGCTCAAATCGGGGTTCATTAGAACCCTTTTTTGGTTTGCTCGAACCAAAGGGTCCATTCGAACCCCAAAAACTAATTTTTTTTGCATGGGGTCATTTTTTGCAACTTTTCCTTCCTCACTTGAATTGTAAACCACTTTTTTGGGTTTACCCTACCCATAGTGGCACTAGAAGGATGCATTATGAATCTATTCTTCATTGATTTTGATTTTATGGTAGCCTAACTTGAGGTCTATTTTAGAGAAATAGACTGCTCCATGAAGCTTGCCAATTATTTCATCAATCCTAGTGATTTGATAATGATTTTTAATGGTATTCTTTTTAAAATCTTTATAGTCAATGCATATTATTATTGTTCCATATTCTTCATAAGGACTATAGAGGAGGAAAAGGGGCTCAAATTAGGCCTAATGTGCTCCATATTCAATAGTTCCTTTATTTCCTTCTCAATCTCCTCCTTATGTATTTTGGGATGACAATAAGGGGTGATAATGACAAGCTTAGTGCCCTCCTTCAATTCAATGACATGCTCAAAACCTTTGTTTGGTGGTCTCGTAGGAGGGATGTCATTGAAAAACTTGCCATGTTTACTCAAGATATTCTACATCTCCATGGGATATGCCATTTTTCCTTCAGGAGAGTTAGTTGTTGATAGAAAACATTGCATTGCCCAATATACCTTTCAATGACTAAAACTTTTCTTCATTATTTTTTCATATATAATTCTTGACATTGTAGTCATCATTCCATGAAGTATCACTTCCTTTCCTTTAGTTTGGAACTTTAATTATGTGGTTTGAAAGTTTTGTATAATTTTCCCCAATGGGTGTAGCCACTAAATACCCAAAATAATGTTAGTGTCTCCTATATTGAACATTAGAAATAATCTTTCATATATTGCAATTTCCTAGGGTAAGATTTAGTTGAGGGATCTTTTAGTGCATTGGATAGATGTACTATTAGTGAATATTACATTGAAGCCTTCAAAGTCTTTTGTTTTTAGCCCTTGCCTTGCCACTAGACCTTCATCTATGAAATTATGAGTGGCATCTATATCATGAGTATAGTAACTCATTTTCCCTTTATGAACCCATGAATTTGAAAAGGATTATACTTGGGAGTATTAGAGAGCTTAGCAAAATACCTCTAGAGTTTCCTTCTTTTTAATTGTCTTCTAAATCTTTGATCCCTAGTTGGGGTTCTTGCTTTTCTTCGCTCAAAAGCTTTGGTTCCTCAGCTATTGAATCATCTTAAAGAGACTACTTTTATGTAGTACATCTGGCCCTTTCTAAGACACTCGTGTCTAGGAAACTAAGGCTCCTTGCAAGTGAAGCATAGCATTTGCATTCTCAAATTGTTATTTTCTGAGCTACGTCTTGTCTCAAGGAGTAATTATTAGATTGTTATATATTCTTATGAAAGGTATTTCAGGGAGGGAAATTATTATTTTTAACTTGTTCTTTATCATAGAGGTAAATTGAGTGTCAATACCCTATTGATTGCCTTGCGTAGGGAAGGTAGTTCAAAGGATATGAACAATCCATTGAGAGACTTAGTTAGCCCTTCTATGAAAAGGATAGTTTGCTTACTTTCTATGACATCAACCACCATTATAGAAGACTTCTAAAGTTTTGTCACATAGTTCTCCACTAACCCATATTGTTTGAGCTAAGCCAATTCTCTATAGTGTATCTTATGATCCTTTCTATCAAACCTCTCAAAATTAGTAGCTTGCAGAACTCATTATACAAGTTCATGGAGTCGTGTCCTTGAGTGATAATTCCATGGTACCACCATTTATGTGTAGAATCCTCCAATTGCAAGGTTAAAAACTTAATATCCTCATCTTCAATCATAAGCTTGAGAGCTAGCTATCTGTCTAAGTTTTGCAACCATGTACATGAGCAACATATTTGTTGGATCCATCATAGGTGGATAGAGTTAGCTTCCCTAAGGCATGTTGCATCTCTCTTTTTGGAGTTTGTTGTCTAGGGTCATTTTTAGGGTTATTTATATTAAAATTCTTTAGATTTATAAAATTGGTAAAAGGGAAATTTTGGCTTAGATTTCCTTTGAGAGAGTTTGGTACTCAGCGTAACAAACTATAATATTATCAATGATTGGATTTCGGGTCATAGATTCATGAATGTCTTATTCCCTATGAATGACTGTAGGTTAGAATTGCCTTGTAGATGAGATAAGGACCATCCTTTGTGCACTAGTGGGGTTGACATTATGATTGTTAGCTTTAGAAGAGCTACCTCCACCATATGTGGTCTAAGTACCATTCATGTTACTATCCATTTTGTGCAACATTTATGTCATTGACATGTCCAACATCACATCAAAATTTCTCCCCCCCTAAACCTTAGGGTTCTCTCCATATTAGATGTCTTTTCCTTATCTACCATAATATTTTGTCCTAACTCCTTAGTGAAATAGTTATTCTTTTGGATCTCCCTTCGATAGTACCTCATTGCTCTATCACCAGACTACATAAGCTTCCTACAATGCAAAGGATCGATTTTGAAAAGAATAGGTTGGTAAGATCACCAACTCTTATACCACTATAATGTCCTTGACAAATATGAATGCAAATATTTGTGGAAATATTTAAATATATTAAATTGGGTCCTTATAATAGCTAAACACTAAGGCATGTTGGTGTAATTAATATTTAATTACACTTTAGCATAAGTTTACTTAGGCATATTTAATTCCTAAGTTATAGGTTCTTATCCTTATCTTGCTAAGCTATCTTTTTTCTCAAGATAAGATTAGGTTTATGCATCTTTGCTTTTATAAAGCAAGTCATATCTTGTAATTAATAGTACTTTCAATATATCAATTTGCACATCTTTTGCAAATCTCTACTTTTTCATTTTTCTCTTCTGTGGAAGGTGATTTTTCTAGTTTTGCAATCAGATCTTGGTTTCTAACATGGTATCAGAGCCTTGGTTTGCAGCCCCTTATCAGATTTCTAGAGAGATTCATTGCAGAGTTCATTTGGGATTCCTCGAGGGTTTCATACCTTGAGTTTGTCTCTCTATTTGGGTGCTCTTGCATGGCTACTTTCAACGTACGTTGGAGGAAATATGAGCTCATTTTCGAGTCTAGGGCTATTGAAAAAGTCAAGATCGACTTTTGTTTTGCCTGAATCCGACATTTTATGCCAGAATTATGAGGGTTTGAAGATTTTTCAGATCTGGGAGTTGCGAAGCTTCTGGTGCATTTTCAGGCAGATTGGACCTTGCCATTAGATCCAGAGCATCTGAGAGACCAAAAATGACATATAATATGCCCTATTTTGACATTGGGAGCTTCTGAGGCAAAAAAAAATTGTTTTAGAGGCCGTACGATCTATGTACGGCCCCTGTGCACGCATTTAAAAAAAAATCTAGGTTTTTTAAATTTTTTTAACTTGCATAAAATAAAATATTCATTAGATTTTTTTCAAAAAAACAAATCTCACAAAATTTTTTTTTGAAAAGCAAAAAGAAATCAAATAAAAATCAAAAAACAAAAAAGTTTTTTGAAAAATTGAAAGGGTAGTACCCTGTGTAGGCTACTACTTAGGGACATACCTGCGCAGGGGTACTACGTAGGTATAAACTTGCACAGGCATACTACGCCCTTATGAAGGGGTGGGGGGTGGCCCACGTGCCCCCCCACCAATTATGTTTTTTCAAATTTAAAAATAAAAATAAAAATTCTATGTATTTTTTTATTGTTTTTTTTAAAAATAAGCCAAATTGGGAAAATGCACCAACGGGTGTTTGGCCATCAATTTTAGACTTGTAGTTTTTTTGTGACGGGTGTTTGGCCATCAAATTTAATGCTGCACTGGTTTTTTCCCCTTTCTAGAGCAGTTTTCACTAAATCAGGTGTATTTTTTGCATACGGTGTCCTTTTTTCACAAATGAGATACCGTTGGAAAGCTGATTCTGACACCGATCCAGTGGTGAAGGTGATTCTTCTGATTTTTCTCCAGATTTATTTTGCAGGTCTTTGAACTCAGATGTTGTTTTCACTCTGGAGGGCATATCTTTTGACTCGGTGATCCTTTTTTCGTCATTCTTGCGGTGTTGGAAAGATGGTTCAGTCCTTTACACAGATATGAGGTCTATTTTTATTTTATGTTTATGAATTTTTGTATGCTCTCCTTTTACAATCGTTGGGTTATTGTAATAAATGAACTGAGATAAAGTTCCATCAGGGGGGTTTCTTGCATAATAATTTGATTAGAGTGTGCATGCACTTTGATCTCCATATCCATCTTGATTTGTCGGAAACTGTATGGGTTATTTGGTTTCGTAGTTTCTTTTGGCCACATTTTTGCTATAGCTTGACACATATTGGATTCATTGGTTCACACTTCAGTTGAGAGATTATGTTTCTTGATCTGCATTGGTTCAGATCCTTCTCAGTTTGAGGGCTATATTTTTATGGTTAATGTTCCAAAGTCTTTTTTGGTACACCTTCCCATGGAAGAGTTTCAGTCACATTTTGGCATCGGCATCGAGATACACGGCTTCCAGATTTTGTCATCATCTCATCTACTGTTGCTTCACATATTCCAGGGTTGTTCTAGTTTGTGAGTTTTCCATTGTTCCGTGGCATCGGATCTGCTATCACATTATTATGATTCTAGTTTTGGTTTCTTGTAGACAGAGGTATCTTTCCTTGCTTGTCAGATTGCGGTTCTAGTGTTACTCCACAATGTTCTTCCAGTGCTTCTTTGTAGCAGTCATCTCATTGTAGGGGGTTTTGTCCCACTGGGTTTTCCTTCTCTACCTCTTTATTGCATTTGTACTTGGGTACCTGATCAAGCCTTTGTTGCCGGGACCCATCTCACATCATTTGCATAATAATCTGCTTCTCCCTAAGTTGCACTTATGGGGGGGTGTTGGTGCAATTAATATTTAATTACACTTTAGCATAAGTTTACTTAAGCATGTTTAATTCCTAAGTTATAGGTTCTTATCCTTCTCTTGTTGAGCTATCTTTTTGCTTAAGATAAGATTAGGTTTATGCATCTTTGCTTTTATAAAGCAAGTCATATCTTGTAATTAATGGTACTTCAAATATATCAATTTGCACATCTTTTGCAAATCTCTGCTTTTTCGTTTTTCTCTTCTGTGGAAGGTGATTTTTCTGGTTTGCAATTAGATCTTGGTTTCTAACAAGGAAAATATTTTTAGATTTAAATATTTAAAATCTAAAACCTTAAAACCCCTAAATGAAGATAATATTTACACAACACTAACAACCCCATATTATACTCCTAACTCCATTATTTTACGCAAAAATGAAATGGGACACCACACTTTGATGTTACATTGACTTCTTCTAAGTAATGTTGTATGTAGCAATGGAATTGAAAATATTAAGGGGTTGCACATGGTAAAGTAAGAAGACAAGTTCATGAAAGTTAAAGAATCACACTTGGGAGCTTGGGTTGAATGAAACAAAAAGATGCCACATGAGTAAGCCTTAGTATGTGGAGACACACATGAGGAATTTGAAGAGTCACATGGAGCATTTAGATGGAGTGACTCCTCTTGAATATATGGTTTTGGAAAACTATTAGTTTTTTTTTCTCTTTTGTCTATGCATAGAGTGCTTGAGTTAATGGTTCAATTAGAAACAAACATATATTGTTTATTGTTGTTATAGGATCCAGAGAAAGTGTGGAAATGAATGTCTAATTACATAGCATTGCAATAGATTTCCAAATATTTGTGGATTGATCTAAGGTAAGAAAAAAACATAGAGTACTTCAAAAATATGCATTAAATTAATAAAAATATCTAACAAAATAAAAAAATTATTTAAACACACAAAATTATTTCTTTATTATAATTTGTTCTTAAAAACAAGATTATAATTAAAAAAATCTCTCTCAGTTTCTCAAACTCTCAATACAACTCAGATGAGATTGCCCTTTGGAATTGTTATTGCTCTTGGATTGGCAATTTAATGTACCAAATGCTTATTACTGATTAGAAATGTCTAAATTTAGAGTGGAGAGTAAATCTGATCAACTTCTGATTTTTGTCACTAGGACCCAATCAAATTCTCAATTGTGGGGCTAAGCAAGAATACTTGAGCTTTGTTGGTTTTGAGACAGAAATATAACATGGTTTATTTCACTACAAGCATTATGTTTTAGGTTATGCACAGAGGTTGAAAATATTCATACATTATGGGATTTCTACTATTTTTTTTCACAGATTACAAAGACAGACATTGACACCAAATGCAAAGCACTCTTTTATGTGCTTGCACAAGATTAACATTCAGTTGAGTTGGATTACTTTGGGAGTTGTCATGGTCACCATAGGAATGATGAAAACAAAACCTGGATGGGAATAGATTTATATAAATGGGATTTGAGTTTTTATGTTGTAAAGGACAATATAGTAGCATTGACTGCAATGCAAGAAGCATATTTATGATTGGCTTGAATGGAGCCCATTGAACGAAAGGTGGTGGGGAGTCTAATTATCAGAGCTGGTTCTATCAGAGAGTGTACATATAGGATGTTCGTATGCATATTGATTAGATTGAGAGCATGCAGGTGGTCACAAGGTCTTGTTTCCCCATCATCCCGAGGGTGTGTCGCACCAGCGTCATGGTCACATGAAAAAAGTTTACCAGACGCACTGCAGTTTATAGGGGGATGACTACTTGATTCTGATTCCTACAGTCTAAAAAAAAAAGGTTGAAAGCATGACATACATCTTTTAGTCACAAAGATATTAGTATAAATTTGTGTTCTTGTATCAAGTAGCAAATGAAATTTGTAAATGATATAAAATTCTTCATCATAAAAAGAAAACAGATGAACGATTTAACAAAAATAATAAAGTATTAATTTATATTTTTTCGTATAATATACAATATAAAATATTTAAAATGTATAGCTATTCTTTGCCACATATTATGTTGCAACTCAGACATGAAAATGATAAATGTAGTATCATGATGGATATGACTAGCAAATTTATAGATGCATTTTGAGTACCCTGATCACTTGTACAAATCACATTTATTTATGTTTCAGAAGTTATATTGTTTCTGAGACAATTTATTGTGTGGTTTCATAGGTGCCTACAAGCAAGAAATGACAGTATTATCTTCAAAGACACTTTGTAGTATTTGGTTATGAGGTATGTACTAAGTGCATATGAATATTGGTTGGAGTTTAATAGTGATAAAATGTAGAATTTATGGGTGTTGGTATTTGGTATCCTAGAGGTGCTTAATGTTGTTTCAATTTGGTTCACTAAAATATAGTGAGGATTTAGTTCATTTTATGTAGATTTAGTTGGTTGGGTAATGGTATTATGGAGTATTTTAAAGGTGAGATATATTGTTTGTGTTTGGAGAATGTTGGTATCAAAAATAGAAAGCATCATCTATCATGATATTTTTGAATAATAATTGTTAATTAAATAAAATAATTATTAAATAATTTATTTTATTTTCTTAAAAAGAATGTGTAGAAGATTACATGACAATCAATATTTTGTCAAGAAAAACATGTATATAATTGTGTTTGTACATAAAACAATGCGTATGTAGATAATTGTAAAAGAGTTATTATTGTAAATATAAGAGGTCTTTTATCTATATAAGCGTTCTTTGGATGCATATGTAAGCATAGAGAGATTAAAGATTGAGAAACAATTAATATTTTGTATAGGATTTACAAGAGCAAGGAAGGTAAGGAGAGAGTTTTGGCTACTCTCTTGTCCTTTGGGCAAGTGTGGCTTATGTAATGCGTACTATGTATTGTAAAGTGAATAGGATGTATGTTTTGTATTTGCACATATTTTTGAATTTATTGATTGAGAAGTTGTAGTTCTATTATAGGAATCAATATTGGATTTTAATATCCACAATGTACCTTGAGTGTGAGACCGCCCTTTGAAAAAATTTCCACTTCTCATGGATTGACAAGCTGATGTATAATTGCTAATTATTGATCAAAAAAGTCTAATGCATAAAAGAGGATAAATCTAATCAACAATTCAATTTTTACATTAATATTTTAGATTAAAATTCATAATTCTTTGTTAAATGGAAAAACATTTTACAAATGATTGATGATTATAAACTAACTTAAAAATTAAACTTCTAAAAGCTAAGTATGAGAATTATTAATTAATTTTTTAATTTTTTTTTAAAAACTATTTTTTTAAAAAAGGCTTTAAATTGTGAAAAAGAAGACTCTAAATCATGTAAAATAATTAATTTAAATAAAAAAAAATAAAAAGATTGAAAATTAAAATTAAAATATATTTTTATAATAAAAAATAAAAATAAAAATTAAGGTTTAGGGGAGGGCTTTACGTAATTAATGAATGAATTCCCAATAAATATAAGAGGGAATGAGTGACATTATAAAAGAGAGGAATGATTAATAAATTGTCAAGAATGTAAAAAAAAAGAAAGGAAATGAGGAGAAAGGTGAGGAAGAAATATAATATGAGACAAAGGTTTTTTTTAAGAAGTGATCAAAATTTTGAAAAACAAAAAAAATTGTATTGAGGAGTTTATATATTTAAGGGTTTGTAAGTTTATTTGTATATTTTTGTTTTAAGTTTATTTTGATTGGATTTTTTTTTTTTATATTGTATAGTATGTATATTTTTGTATAAAAGTTAGCAAATAACTATCTAATAGTCTCATTTTATTTCTACATATTTTAAGAGTTTGGATCTAATTTACAATCTTCACTGTCTATTTGTTACCTAGGTTCATATCTATGGGTGGAGAAATAACCTAGGTTAGTCTCGTGTATAGATTTGAATCCTAAATTTTTAAATTTAATTTCTTAAATTGAGTCTATGCTTCCCCTTTTCTATAAATAGAAGTATTCAAACCAACTAAAGCATGAATCATTTCAAATTACATACTAGGATGGTACAAATGTAACAAGGATTTGTAATTTATTATTATAATTTGAGATCTAAATCCAAGAGCATTCATATGCAAGTATCACGAAGTATCAATATTGCATCATCTACTCACATTATTCTACACATATTGCATGACTACTTGTTGCCTTTAATCTTTGTTCATTGTTATTGAATTGGTTCATCTAGAAGTTTGATCAAGGGATAATTCCATTACCTAGCAAACTCATCAATAGTGTTTCTAAATATTGCTAGTCAATTGATATAAGTCACAAATGCACAACAAACATGTTATAAAGACCTAGATCAAAGAATTTTAGACCCATGATCATATATTTAATTTTGAATATGAATTTAATTTCACACTTATAAAAATAAACCATACAATTGTATAATTATTTATTTAATATTTTTATAATACCATAATAAATTAACTTATAACATTTCTTACAAATTTTCACCAAAATATAAACTAAATACATTTATTTTTATAAAAAAACTAACCTTATTCTTCATAAAATAATTGAAACATTTAATATATTTAAAAAATCTAAAATAAACTATTTAAATATAAAATATTTATAGCTTTTAAAGTAAAAAATTCAAAGAAAGGAAACTCTTTTGTTATTACTATTATAATCTCATCAATCATCATTTAAAGCAAATAATAACTACTGTTACACCCTTAATATTATTGTACATCGGGTTATGAATAGTCGGCTTGTGGCTATCTTAACTCTCTATTAAGCCATATTATCATTAGTATATTATTATTTAGTTGTTTAGGTCGGCCTAAGTCTTATATAGGTGTGTCTAAGTCGGCCTAGGTGATATCCTTGGCGTAAATAGGTATATATAGGAGGTTGTGAGTCTTATTTCATCATCAAAGTTGTGAAATGTGTTCTCATTAGAGATATTTGGAGGTTTTCCCCATCGAAGTGGCTTGTTATTCTCAGTTATTATCAAGTATTTACAACATATTTCATATCATATTCTTCTATTGTGCAAGTTATTTCATAACAAGTGGTATTAGAGCATGATCTTGGTACCATAGAGGCAAGGTTTTTCTCAATTTTGGAGGCGATTTTGGGAAGAGCATATCTTTCAGATTTTGGCAAATTTTTTTCTGATTTTTAAAGGGTTTTTGAAAAACATATTGAAGAAGCTACAGTCCAGATTTTAGAAGAATTGGAGCAAAATTAAGTGAATTATTGCAGAATTAGGGTTTCTACACTATTTTTTTGGAATCTACATATCTCGCACATCTTCTTGAATTGGAGTCTGATTTTTATTGGGTTTTTGAAGACATACTAAAGGAGATTACAATAAAAATTTGAGAGAATTTAAATTTCATTTGTGTGATTTATTTCAACATTAGTGGTTTCCATCATGACGAGGCCTACAACAAGGGGTAAAAAGAATGTTGTCATTCCGAGGAAGACTCCTGATAACGATGGTGAAACAATCGAGGATATTACTCATAATGAGTAAATAAATAAGGTCAAGGAAGACATTTCCTCAATTAAGATGGATATGTGTGACCTAAGAGGAGATATATTGGACATACGAAACATGTTAAACACCTACATGGTTGAATCAAGAAAGGAGTTCTTAAGCGCCCAAGGTGAAAATTCTAGGTCAGCTACTACTGACACAAGCTTTAGTACTCCTATGGGATCTAGGAATTTATTTCCAAAGGTGGATATGCGCAAGTTTGATGGTAAGGTTCCTCTAACATGGATAAACCAAATGGAGATTTTTTTTGAAGTACACCAAATCCCAAATGGACAAAAGATCACGATGGCTTCCTTATATCTAGAACCAGATCAATTCATTTGGTATCATTGGCTTTGCACTCATCGAAGTAAAAAGGGGCTCACCGTCTCATGGTCAATTTTTACAGAGGAACTCCAAGCACAATATAGCAATAGCGTCACAAACAACTTCTTCAGTCAGCTAGCTAAACTTCAACAAACATGATCAGTTAAGGATTATATTCAGCAATTCCAAAATCTATCCTTAAGGGTGGATACAATTACGGAGGAAAACTTGAATGACTTATTCTTGGGTGGTCTCAAGGATCACATTCAACATGAGGTACGCATGTTTAGCCCTAGTTCCATAAATGAGTCTTTTATCTTAGCATGCAGGGTAGAGGAGAAGTATTTGATTCCTAAAAGCAAGGGGCTAATGTGACAAGAGAGAAAGGATATTCAACACAACCTACTAAGTTGAATCCACAAAAAATTGAGGAGAAAAGAGAAAAAGGCTTGTGTTTCAATTGTGATAGCAAATACAGTCGAGGACATAAATGTAGTGAAAAGAAATGTTTTATATTGAAGGTCCCAATGAGGAAGAAGAGGAGGAACCCATACGAGAAGATGAAAGGGAGTGAAATGAGGAATCACATGATTCTCAACCAATCATTTCTTGTCATGCACTCTCAGGTTTCAGTGCTCCACAAACTCTCAAGGTGGTGGGGTTCCTAAAGAAGCAGAAGGTAACAGTGTTGATCGACTCAGGTAGTACTCATAATTTCATCAACAAAAAGTTAGCTACTCGTCTAAATTGTTTCATATATCCAGCTCCAGAGTTTCAAGTTTTGATTGCAGATGGTGGTACAGTTAGTTGTTCAAGGAAGTGTCATAGCATTCAATTATCCATGGGGATTATCAACTTGATACCCCAATGTATGTGATATCCATGGGTGCAGCAGATATTGTTTTGGGAGTACAATGGCTTACTACATTAGGAACAATTGAGATGAACTTCCAAGAACTATTCATGAGATTTCAATCAGAAGGAAGGCTAGTAGAGCTAAGGGGGTTGAAGGAAAAATCTCCACAAATGGTAAGCTCTCATGAAATGCAAAAGTTGCTTAAGAAAGGAGTGGATGGATTTGTGGCCCAACTATGTTCATTGGAAGTCTCTCAATCTAATACTCCTACTCATCCAGATTTGCAAGCTATAATTGATTGTCACTCAGTTGTTCTTGGAGATATGCCTAAAGGACTTCCTCCTAAGAGGGATCATGATCATGCCATACAGTTAGTCCTAGGGAGCCAACCACCGAACATCAGGCCTTACAGGTATCCACACATACAAAAGAGTGAGATAGAAAAAATTGTTGAAGAGATGCTAGAGGTAGGAATCATTAGGCATAGCCAAAGTGCTTACTCCTCTCATGGTGATGTACGTAAGAAGGATGATACTTGGCATGTGTCCAGATTATAGAGTGCTCAACATGTACACCATTAAAGATAAGTTTCCAATTCCAATCATTGATGATTTGCTAGATGAATTAAATGGAGCTATGGTTTTACCAAGTTAGATCTTAGATCTGGTTATCACCAAATTAGGATTAAGGAGGAAGATATTTGTAAGACAACATTTCAGACTCATGAGGGTCATTATGAATTTTTGGTGATGCCATTTGGTCTTACCAATGCACCATCTACATTCCAAAGTTTGATGAATTCCATTTTTAAGAAGTTCTTGAGAAGGTTTGTGTTAGTATTCTTTGATGATATATTGATTTATAGCAAGACTTGGGAAGAACATTTGCAACATGTGGACCAAGCATTACAAATACTTGAAGATCATAAACTCTATGCTAAGCCATCCAAGTGTGCTTTTGGTCTTACAGAGGTGGAGTATTTGGGACACATAGTTTCACATGAAGGAGTAAAGGTGGACCCTAACAAAATTAAGGCTATCATGGAATGGCCTATTCCAAAAACCATTAAGAAATTGAGAGGATTCTTGGGATTGACAGGGTACTATAGAAGATTTGTGAAGAATTATGGTAGTATAGTAGCACCTCTCACCACTCTATTGAAGAAGGATTCTTTTCATTGGAATAGTCTGCCAATACAACATTTGAGAGATTGAAGGAGGCTATGTGTACAACTCCAGTACTTGCCACTCCTGACTTCACCAAGGAATTCATTGTGGAATGTGATGCTTCTGGAAATGGGATAGGAGCGTGCTCATGCAAGAAGGTCGAACAATTGCTTTTGAGAGTCGTCAATTAAAAGGTAAGAATCAACTAAAACCTATTTATGAGAAGGAAATGCTAGCAATACTCCATGCAGTGAAACAATGGAAGCCTTATCTATTGGGTAGATGTTTCAAGGTTAAGACAGATCATGATAGCCTAAAATATTTTTTGGAACAACGACTATCTTCTGAAGAGCAACAAAAATGGGTCACTAAGATGTTAGGATATGACTTTGAGATTGTATATAAGAAAGGGAAAGAAAATATTGTCGCAGATGCACTTAAGGAAGGATGAGAAAGATGAAGCCTTATTGTGTTCCCTTTCAATATTACAAGCAAATTGGGTGGAGGAAGCCAAAGCAGAGTGGAAAAATGATGTTGCGACAAGTAATCTCATCGAGCAATTAAAAAGTGATCCTAGTAGTTCAGATAAGTTTTGTTGGAAGGGAGATACTCTTTGGTATAAAGAGCGTTTGTATCTCTGCAAGAATTCCAACCTTAAAATCAAGATTCTCACAGAGTTGCATGAGTTTCTAGTGGGTGGTCATTCAGGATTTTTGAAGACATATCATCGAGTCAGGCAAGATTTCTTTTGGGAAGGGCTAAAGGGTGATGTTCAAAAATTTTTGGCTGAATGTTTGGTGTGTCAAAGGCATAAAGGGGAGACAATTAAGATACTGGGTCTCTTGCAACCCTTATGTATTCCTAGCCAGCGTTGGGAAGAGGTATCCATGGACTTCATCACAGGGCTTCCCAAATCTAAAGGTCATAATGTCATCATGGTGGTAGTTGATTGGCTCACTAAAAATGCTTATTTCATTGCATTAGCACATCCTTTTATAGCAAGTGCAGTGGCTAAAGCTTTTTTGGAGAATATCCAAAAGCTACATGGTACACCTAAAGTTATTGTTAGTGATCGTGATCCTATCTTCACTAGTCACTTTTGGAAAGATTTATTCTCATGTTTGGGTACTCAATTGGCTCTTAGCTCTTCATACCACCCTCAATCAAATGGGAAAATAGAGGTTGTTAATAAGTGTTTGGAAGGATATCTACGTTGTTTCACTTCAGAGAAACAGTCTCAGTGGGTAGATTGGCTACCACTTGTGGAATGGTGGTATAACACTTCTTTTCATAGCTCATCAAAAATGTCTCCATTTTTGGCACTTTATGGATATCATCCTCCTTCCATCACATCATCAATTAAGGTGTCCCCAAGAGTTCAGGCAGTAGAAGACCACTTGCTTCATCAACAACAAGTACTTTCAGGACTCAAGGATAATTTAGCCATGGCACAAAATCAAATGAAACAACAGGCAGACCAACATCATAGTGAAAGAAGTTTTGAAGTTGGGGATTGGGTATTCTTGCGATTGCAGCCTTATAAGCAAATCTCACTAAAGCAGCAAAGAAAGAATAATAAGTTGTCTCCAAAGTATTATGGTCCATACCAAATCATGTAGAAGATTGGTAGTGTTGCCTACAAACTTGAGTTGCCACCAACAACAAAGATACATCTAGTTTTTCATATTTCCTATTTGAAGAAGGTAATTGGGCATAATATTCCCACTCAAACAACACTTCCCGAGTTGGATGAAGAAGGAAGAATCATTTTGGAACCAGAGTGCATTCGTCAAACACGCACAAAGAAGCTGAGGAATAGAACTATCACTAAGTATCTCATCCAATGGAAGAATTTACCAGTTGAAGATGCCACAAGGGAAGACGAGGAGTTCATTCAAAAGTTTCCAAATTTGATTAGCATTGAGGACAATGCTTCTTTGAAGAAGGGGGCATGCTACGCCCTTAATATTATTGTACATCGGGTTATGAATAGTCGGCTTGTGGCTATCTTAACTCTCTATTAAGTCATATTATCATTAGTATATTGTTATTTAGTTGTTTAGGTCAGCCTAAGTCTTATATAGGTGTGTCTAAGTCGGCCTAGGTGACATCCTTGGCATAAATAGGTATATATAGGAGGTTGTGAGTCTTATTTCATCATCAAAGTTGTGAAGTGTGTTCTCATTAGAGATATTTGGAGGTTTTCCCCCTCGAAGTGGCTTGTTATTCTCAGTTATTATCAAGTATTTGTAGCATATTTCATATCATATTCTTCTATTGTGCAAGTTATTTCATAACAACTACCCTCTTATCAACCCAACTTCTAGTAGGTGTTAAAACTAGGTTACTAAATGCATGGGCCCATAACATTATGAATGTGGACCTAGTGAACTAAATAATTTTTTTTTCCAATTTGAGACCTTACATTTATGAGGTGTAGGATGTATTAATACTTCCATATTCACATGGTCAAGGTAGGTTACCAAATATAAAATTAGGAGAGGATATTTTTAAATTGTGCAAGCTTTTGTCTAGTGAACTAGATAAATGTTTTTTCTAATTTCAGACCTTACATTTATGAGGTGTAGGATGTATTAACACTTCCATATTCACATGGTCAAGGTAGGTTACCAAATATAAAATTAAGAGAGGATATTTTTAACTTGTGCAAGCTTTTGTCTAGTGAACTAGATAAATGTTTTTTTCTAATTTCAAACCTTGCATTTATGAGGTGTAGGATGTATTAATACTTCCATATTCACATGGTCAAGGTAGGTTACCAAATATAAAATTAGGAGAGGATATTTTTAACTTGTGCAGGCTTTTGTCTCCTCCAAAGTAACAAAGAGCAACTAAGAGAATACTTATGGTGTAGTGCAACTTCTACATTAATATGAATCAATGTGTGCAGGCCTTTGTTACTTCTAGTTGTTGTAGATTGATATTCTAATTGATGATGTACCACAACCATTGTCATAATGATTTTGTAGAAAGGAATTATATGTTACATATATAGTTGAATATTTTTTATACTGCAAGAAGTACCATGGGGATAGTGGGGAGACTAGACCTCATGACCTCTTGCTTGCAACATAATGCTTTTAGCCAATCGAGTTAGACCCACCGCCCAAAAAAAGGATATATATATATATATATAATTTATTGAAATTAAATATTTTTTCAAATTCATATATGTTTCACTTATTAAATATTTAAGTTTATGGTAATAATATTTTTAATATCTTCTTAAATTTGAAATAGTTATAATTTTGTAATAAAAAAAATTATTCTTATTTTCACTTCCATTTATATATTAATAAAAAATATAATTTATCATCCATTTATTATAATGAACTTTTTTTACTTAAATCAAGTGTAAAATTATGTAGCTTATAGAAACTTCTAGTTAGCTACTCTCAATTGCTTCTAAATATTTCCTAGAAATATTTATGTAATGTATGGAGAACATGCTTTAAAAGCACATAAAAGAGCTTCAAGTTTGAATGCTGAAAGGTGAGCAAGTCCAAGGTTTGAAACAATGGAGATCCCACTCAATTCAAATCTCAACATAGTTGTGCCATCATTTTTTATTAGCTCTTCTAATGGTGCTCCCAAGACATCCCATGTTAAATTCTATACAATTGTAATACCCCATTGTTCCCCAATTTTAGGAAGGGTCATATTCATATAACTTGCCAAAACTTTATGTGTATATGCATATGATGAATAAATTATTATGTTATTTTAAAAAAAATTGATAAATGATGATGACTAATTATTACAAATATTAAAATCCATGTAGGTGACATGAATATAGCTTTTCCTTATGAAGGGCAAGGTAATAGAACTAATCTAATTAAATTGTGGTTTTCATCAATCAAGATTTTGTATACTAGCAAGTGTCCTTCAAATATGTGCCACATGGATTACCAACAAGGTTGATGGAACCCTTATGTGTGTAGGAAGTTAGAAAAGATCTCCATCTAATTAAACAAGGAGTAGAAATGTAGGATTTTTTTTAGTAATTTGATGAAATAATCATAATGAGTAAGTACTAATGATATATTTGATTGTATAGGAACCAAGTAATCTAGATGGGTCAACCTAATGTTAAAAGAAGGTTGTGTTGCCTCATGGTTTCTCATTAGTGTTTCTTGATTACATCTATGAAGGTAGTCAAGAAGGGGTTTGGATGTCATGAGCGTAGAATGAAGGTGCTAGGAGTTGAAGGAACACAAAGGAAAGGACCAAGTGCCTATAAGCATTGCTAGCAAAGAAAACTTGATTACATGACTAAAAAGGTAAAAATAAAATTGTGACTATTGCCTAAAGAAAATAAACCTAGAGAATCAAGCAATGTTGGTGTCCAAGAAAACTTGGGTACCTTAACTTTTGTGCATCATTGAGCATGCAACTAGTCAGATGAGGCCAAGAATTACATGGCTAGAGAGTCTAAGGAAGGGAATGATTTCAAAGAATATTGTAAATGTCATTCAATTGACCAATAAATCTAGAGGGGTAGAGTTTGATAGAATTTATACAAGCCTAGATAAGTTAACAGTGAAGGTTTCTTAAGCAAAGAGAACTCATGTATGAAATCACTATGTAGCAAAGAGTAATTCAAAGGAAGGGATTAACAAAGGAATTTTTGACTAGAGTGTACTATTAGGATTACCATTGAGTCTATTTTTGAATCAACCATGTGTGTGTGAATTGGTAAATTATAATTCCAAGGTTGTGACATGATTTAAGTTTGTGAGTGCATGTTGATTTATGGTGATGACTTGTGTGTGTTTGTGTTGGCCAATGTCATTATCTTTTGAGTCTATGACATGGTCTAAATTTGTGAATTAAAGAATCCTGTGATAAGGAAGATGTTGAATGAACAAGACAACTGAGAGGGGGGGTGAATCAGTTGTGTCTTATCAAAATATCATCATCATTAACATTTGAATTTGCAACCATTCATTAAACCCTTAATCTGTTATAATGAGTTAGCATGAGAAGCATAAAATAGACATTGAAACAAATTTAACACCATGGACAAGAGAACACTAGATTTACGTGGAAAACCTAAGAAGAGAAAAATCACAGTGAGGATTAAAGTCACAATATAAGATTGCAAAACTAATTACAAAGACTCATTGTCAAAATAGGACACAATGTCCATGAAGGATCACAGCCAAGGCTCACTTTCAGAATGAAAAGAAGATAGAGGATAAATGTTACACAGAGAACATGATCTCAACGCAACAAATTGTAAGAGAGGGGGACCAATCATGTTCAAAGCCCCAAGTCACAGAGAGCCAAGAGCGGAAGGTTACCCTAGGTTACCTCATCTTAAAGGGATGGCAGGAAATGCAAGACGAAAATGATGAGGACTATAAGGCCCTTCAATCACTCTGCAGACCCGAAACTTGGAATGGGGCTAGACAAGTTAGTTTTTTGGTTTAACACTACACCTCAGGTAGATCTTTGCCCAAGGACAGAAGCATGGCTTCGGGACGATAGCGTGACACACTAGCGAGGTGCATTGGCATCTGTATGACCAAAGGAATAAAAAGACAAGGTTGAACACTGGAAAAAGGACTAACAACCTAGCTAATGGTTTTTAGGAGAACAAAATAACACTATGAAACAAGAAATATATAGACGAATATGATAAAGTAAGTAGATTAATGCTAGGGTGACAAGAATGATCTCACAAAAAAGCTCGTTCACCAAAAAAATAAATCCCACAAATTTGTAATAGGCCTATGGATGGATAGAATCCCTTCAAGAAATGAGGGATTATTACATATTGAGTTTGTTTTCCTCAAATACAAATGTTGTTGGTAATGGATTGGATGTTAAGAGTACCATGAGGCTATCACAATATGTGTTAGTGAGGCTTGTAATGAAAATATCAAAATGCATGCAACAATAGGGAGACTACAACATTAGATTAAGCTTAGAGTGAAATTGAAGGGGTAGAAATTTATGACTGCATCTTCTGATATCTATGGTGATGAGAAGATTTTAGGGGAAGAAAATGACTACCTCTTTGATGTTATCCCTTGTTATTTCATTGACAATTTTGATTCCATTAATGAACCTACTACATGTACTTGCCTCACAAGGATGAAAAAATTGGGTTTGCACTTGAAGACAAGTTCATTGATATGAATGACACTATGGATATAGATTTTTAGTTTGAAGATCTTTCTTTGAAAGAGTATGGTTCTAGTTATCATATGGACACATGTGATGACTTGTTTTTTTGGTGTAAGGTGTGTAGTCTTTCCCATGTTGATTACATCACAAAGAGGCTAAAAGTGTAGTCTGCTCAAGTGAGGAATGAAGAAGATGAAGATCAATGCAGGTTTAATAATAACAATTTTGTTGTAGTAGTTATGAACATAGAACTTAAAATAGAGAGAAAAGTTGAAGACCTTGATTCTTCACTTGAGGTGTCTCCTAATATTGACCTAGATGTTGGTGATTTGAGTTGTGGCTTGAATCATGCTTATGGTTTAAAAATTGAAAAGTATATCAAGACATGTGAGGATGTATGTTAGCTACCAAATATTGCAAAATTGGATAAATGGACAAGTGTTTATGAGGATTTATTCTTTGATGAAGGTCATGTTTCTTACCTCAATGATACATATGTTGTGCATAAACCTGAGTTTTTCTCTTGGGACTAGTATGCATATAAAAAATGTGTTAAGCTACAATATCCAAATAATTTTGAGGCTAAAAATTATGTTGTTCAAATTAACATTGAGCTTAGATTGGAGATATTTATCTATTTAACACCTATGAACAAAAGTTGGATGTTGATCAAGAGTGTAGTCAAGAACCCTATTTTTTCCTTGTGATTTTGGAACATTCCCTTTCAGCCTTAACATATGCAAGGAAGTTAGACAATTTAATGGTATTGTAGTCATGATAGGTGATGAATTTTTTTCACCTATGTGCTCATTTTTCATTACTAACCTTTTGAGTTTGATGCACCATATATTGCCTTGGATGAGCATGATATACATGATAGTTGGTCAAAGTGTGGCTCTTGCTTTTGTTGCATTGGGTTTCTTGGAGATTGTGATATTCAACATGAGAAATCTTGTGATTGTTCATGTAGCACTAGCAATTCAAATTTTCATGGGAAAGTATTGTGTTTCATGTTGAAGAGATCTCGAAAACAAGTACATTTTCAAGGGAAATATATTCCCCAATATTGAATTTTATAGGGGAAGGAAGTGATCTCTATTTTTTCTATGGCCTTGAAACATATATTTTATTTAAAGAGTTTGAATTGCATCCTTTTCCTCCTATCATATACAATCATATAAAAGTTCATTCATGTCACCTATGACCTTATATATGTTGGATGTAAGTCCTATTTATTTTGGTATTTCTATTTGTGTTGTCCCTATATATCTTGTACATGTGTGTGTGTGTTTGTCTTACCCCTCCTCTTTCTTCCACTTTCTTTTTTGGTCTAATGTTAGAATTTTCCAGATTCTCATTGTACGTACAAGAGACACACATCCATAAAGAAAGCCAATGATGGTATCCCTCCCAATTTTTTGCCCATCGTATATTGCTAATAGAAGAAATCATAAATGGGCCACCTTGGCCAATGCATGTTTAATGCTATACTTTACACCCATCATAATATATGTGTCGCTTATCTCTTGAAAATTCTAAGTTTTGGGGGGGGGGTGTTGTTCAAATTTTCTATTTTTGGAGAATTTTAGAGTTTGTGTGCAACTTTACAATTTTTGCAAGTTAATTCCCAAGTTTCAATCCATTCCTCCTTTATTCTGTATCAAACTTCAAAGATTTTATGAAATTTTGTAACCATTATAAATTACATCGTAATTTTTTAAGACAAATTGTCTTGGTGGAATTTTCATCCCTTCCTACAGATTGCATTATTGATTCTTAGTTCTATTGTTCCACCATTCCACTGTACATGCATCTTGTAGAATTTTGGCACGTCCCTATAATTCACATGTTGTTTTTTATATTGTTGAATTCCCAATCTTTTGCACAATTTTTAAACCCTAATTACATTTCTACCACAGAGTTCAACCATTTGAAAAGTGTTTCTCATCTACCTCATATACCAATTAGTTTACAATCAATGCCATTAAATCAATGTGATAGAGATTTGTAGATGCCCAAATCAAGTCCAAGTTTTTCTAAACTCCTCAAGGATGTAGATTTAGATGCAAGGTCATGTTCTACTAACAAAATGGGAATGGATGACTTGGATGTGATTAATCAATACCTACACTTGTAGGCTTAAAAATTAGCAGTTGATGAATGATCTAATCATGAAAAGGACGTTTTCTCTACCCCATTACTATGAACAAATACAAGGGATATTTATTTTACATAAGGTTGTATTGGTAAATGACATATGTTGACTACAAGAGATCACTTTCTAACTACACGTATCTTAGGGTTTTTTTAAGAAATCAATTCATGTAATCCAATTTTAAAGGGGAAATAACATGCTCTATAAGTGATAGGAAGGGTATTCAAATTATAGTAACTTAAGGTGAGATTTGAATTGAGTTGTGGGTTCCCTCTTACCACACTTCTCAACATGATTATAATAAGAGTTAGATGAATGTGTGACAATATTTGAATGCATTGTAGACCTTTGGTAATGGCTTTCTCTTATTTCACATGATTTGATACAAATTTGAGATGTATTATTAAGCATGCTTATTTATGGAAATATTTTTTCTTTGACTTGTGTGTATGTGTGTGCAAACCTAGTTCTATTTATGGTTTGTAGGTGTGCTCTTTGCTTCCTTATAGGTTGTGACTCTATTTCCAAATGGAGTTGGCATTGGCCTAGGAGGTGAAAGACCAAACACATTTCAATCATACTATCTTTGTCCGTATTAGCTTAGGAGTAGATTTAGGTCCCATCACACTTGTATTATCTATTAAAACAATTCATGGTATATCCTATGTTATTCTAAAATTGACAAATCCTTTTGGATCATATAAGTACATTTTCTTTCTTGCACACATGTATGTGAAGTTAAGTGGATTCACTTACTTGGAAATAGTATTGATGTTATTTTTGGGCACATATATGAGAAGTTTATAATCTTTGGGTACATCAAATTTAGTGATGTTATTTTAGATTTTGTAGTGCATTGGGTATGGTTTTTAGGGTCTTGATTGTATTCTTTAATTTCTCTTTAATTGTCATAACTTGAAGGCCTCAAGATAGACCCCCCTTTCCTAATAGAGCCTTAAAGCAAAAGGAGTTACCCATTCTTATTACTTGGTTGATTCTTGTCCCTAACCAATCATAAGTTGCTAGCTTTCCACCTTAAGTTGGTATCCATAAGACTTAAGGTATAGTTTGTCTCTATGGAATTGGGGCTTCACAACTTTGAGATCCAACATGCAACTCATTAGGAATTTTTTTCTCCACATCTCTCGAAACCCTTAGGAATTCTCACTCTACTTATGCTTGAATTCTTGTAGATCTATAATTTTCTTTGAATCTTTCAAATGAGATTTGGTTAAAAGTAAATCTACAACATCAAGTAGTTGGAAGGCTTTTAGATTATCTAGGTGGGGGTGGGCCTTCCTAAGGGGATCCCCAACATCTAAGGTGGGTGTTTCATCAAGGAGGGGTATAAATGGTTTTGTTTGGAGTAGCATAAGTTAACAATTGTTCCCTTTATGACCTTGGATGTTGTTTCTTACAGGCATATAAGAGAGGATATTGTATGTGAGAAAGAGGTCATTTTGTTGTAGATTATGGAAGCACCTTTAATAGGTAATAATTTGATCTGTACTTTGAACTGGAATAAGAGGATTGGTTGAAGATTTTGGTTGCATCTTTGGCCAATGAAGTAGGATGTTTAGAAGTGATTTAGAATAATGAGCAATTTGATCCCTTTTATTTTAAAGAGGATTTCCTTTTTGACATGGGCATTGAGGATGAAGAGGAAGATATTATGGATTTAGTATCAACCAAGAAAGGTGGTTGGACTACAATAGCTAATAGGAAAGCTAAATAGAAGAAAAATACATCTTTCCAAATGATCTTAAGATTTCATGTAAAAAGAGAGGATGAAAAATTGTAGTGTCGCTTGACTTTTAATGGGAAAGGGCTCCAAAATAATCCCCCAACTAATTAATCTACAAAAAAATCTCAAAGGTCCAATTTAAGTGAGAAAGCTTCTTTCAAAGAGAGAACATAAAAACCACAAAGTAAGGATTAAATTTGATGTTTGATCTTATATGTCATAATTTTTTAAATATCTAAAAAATATATATAAAAGAAAGAAATGGAATTTTTTTTTATTATAATTTTTTTTTTTTAATGTGTTAAAAATATTTACTATAATATTCTAAGCTTTTGTTTAATGTGTTGTAAATATTTATTATAATTTTAAAAAATATTTTATTTAATAATTAAAACATTATACAACTATTTTTTTATTAATTATATTTTATAGTGTTAGCAAATTTTATTAATGGGGTCATAAATATCTCAAACATAACACTAGTTAATGAGGTTTGAAACCTAAGATTTAATGCCCATCTTTAAGGGAACAAACATAACAAAAAATATATTAAAATTATAACGATGTATCTCAACATTATACAAATATATAGAACTATTAAACCTAACACATCCATGACGGGTCTAAATTAAGCACTTAACCTTTTTTTTTTATGAATAGGCATATATCTATATTAAATTAAAGATAGAAATACATATTCACAAAAAAAAAATGGGTGGTAAAAAGGCACATCTCGAGAGTCACATGGACAGAGCCCAGAAGTTCAAAGTCACATGGGCCTAGCCCAAAAAGCAAGAAACATTACAAACATGTAAAAAAAGGCCATTAGGCCGCCATAGTAGTGCCAACAGAGGGTGGAGGGTTCCTATCATACAGTGTCTTCCCATACATCAGTAGGGTCCAGAGTGATGTCAGGGGACCCTAGCCACACTCCATGACTTTCAACTATTACTCTACAACTGTTAAACCAAACCCACCCAACATGAAGGACATAAATTAAACACTTAACCTTTTACCCATAACTTCCAATTATTTACTCTACAAATAGACATCTACCTACAACTCTACTAAACTTTAAATTCACGTACTAAACTTTAAAATCAAATACTTCTCATAAAAAATGTGTAAAATTTTAATACCAACATTTAAAACCACTCTATAATCTATCATAAATGAAACTTAAAATATATCATATTTACACTCTAAAACTCTCCTAATCATTATCCATACCAACTATTAAAACTACTTTTCAAAAAGGTGATTCTCCTAAATGATTAAAATGGTAACCCATTTGAACTCTAATTTCCAAATACCCTATATTTTGTTCATTATTGTGTTTGGAAGGTGGGTACAAATGCATACTCCAACCTAACACCCGGACCTGAAACCCTAAGTAGGCATAGAATTCAAAACATTTACTTGCATGTTTGTTCATTGTGTGTTTGTACTGTACTTTCATAAGGGGACATTTTATGATGGATTATGTGGACCAGGATAAGACTTTGACTAGTGAGGAACACTTTCTTTCGACAACATGGTGGGGTCTGATCTCTAATAGTGGAAACATATTATTTATTTTTTTATGTCTAGTACCGACATCACTTAAAAGTGCATATAGTTTGTGCATGTGCTTTTGAATTTTTATATTTTCAAAAGTCTTGGGTTAGTAGAATAAGTAAAGGACATTTGTAAAGATATTCAAGTTGAAGTGTTGTAGGAAATGGAATTACATTTTGTATCAAATTCTTTATATCATATTTTATGATATGTTATTATGATGAAAGGAAAATATTATTAGATTTAGAAATAATATAATATAAAAAGTCAGTTCATTAAATAGAAGATGAATTTTAGTAAAATATTTTTAAAAATAGGGAATAATATTATATTATGTTAATGTATTATGTAATTATAATATTTAATAATTATTAAATTTATTATATAATTGTACAGGTTTCAGGTAAATTATATTATAATTGTTAGAGATGAATTTGTTGGCTGTGAATTGTTGATGGTGAATTTTCCTAGAACCATTCATGTTAAAGAGTAGTAAAAAAGAAAAAGAGATGTTTAGTAGTTTGGAATAAGTCTTTGAGAATATATAAAATTGAATTTTGATGTAAGGATAGTTAAAAAGAAAAAGAGATCTCTAGTAATTTGGAAGAAGTTTTGAGAATATAGAAAGTTGACTTTTAATGACACTTCTAAGAAGAATTCAAATTTTTTAGACGATTGATTCTTCTTGCAGATAAGTTCATCTAGGGGGCGGCGAACTGTTGGTGGCAGTGAATTTTCCCGTGGTGAATTGTTGACCGTATATTTGTCAGTGAATTGCTAGCAGTGAATTTTCCTAGAGCCCGTCGATGGAGGTTTGTTCTTTCTAGAACCAAAATCTAACAATGAAGCATAACAAGAAGCTCAATTTGAACTTTAAAATGAAGCATAATAAAAAACTCAATTTAAACTTTAAAATCAAGATGCAAATGCTTGATAATAAAAATAAATTCACAAACCATCTTGAAACTTATCAAAGATTTTGCTGCAAATAAAGCTTAATAATAAGATTATAAAAACTTTCTCCCCATCCAAAAATTCAAAGTTGGTGTTCTTTGAAGGAATACATATTAGTTAGTGTTATATTGATTTTGATCTTTTCTTGGTTTTAAAAGTGATTGGCACAGCTCATGGAAGGATTTGTTCCCACTTCTATAACAGTGACAACACCTCCTCTAAAAGCAGTCCAATTCTTATCATCTCATTTATATTTCTGAAGTTTTATGATTTGGAGATTAGTCATTGCCTTTATAGCTTCCTTTAATAATTCCTCCATTAAAGGTTGATCTTTGGTAGAAGTGTAGCAGACTCTGCAGAAGACAAATCTTTAGAAACTACTTGTTTCCCTTATGCAACATATGTAACAAAAGATTTTTAGGTTAGAAAGATTTTGATTTACTTTGGTCCCCTCATACTTTCACCTTACCTCTTGGTTGGTGTACAGTTGTTTGGTCTGAGCAGAAGCAAATAAAGCTACTTGTTTGATGGAAGAAGAGAAAATACTCTCTATAATGAGTAGTCTTAGGTAGGAGGTTAACAAATACTTTTC
>VDFB02192825.1:0-25238 GCA_007258455.2 Sequoia sempervirens
TTCAAAGAACACGAGCGAGGAGTCTCTACAAAGAGAGCCGAATACACCAAAAGATCGACCTTCAAAGGAAAAAACTCGACCAAAAAGCCACGCGCAAACAGAAAAAAGTCACGAGCTGAGCAAATGCCGTCGATCGTATTCTTACAGAGAGACTTCAGGGAATTTCGAAACTTCTGAAAAAAAATTTCAATTTTTTTTCGAAATTCTAAAACCAATAATGATTTCAAAAATTTTTACAAAATAATTTCAAAAAGAAATTATAAAATTAATTTTGAAAAAATTACCCGGCTCGATACCATATTACAAGGTAATTGGTAAAATATTCGATGTATTAACAATGAGCAATGTGCTCAATAAATAATTTACAAGATGTACAAGGATAAGATCGAACACGATCTTATCTCAAGAAAAAGCAGGAAGTTTCTAAAAGAAACTTCAGATAAGATCTCGGACAACAGAGACGATCTTATCTAGATATTTTACAATATTTTACATAGTTGAGCATTAATAAATAAATAAAGAATATTATTTTAATAAGGACAAGTCTGTAACTGGGAAACTTTGCTCAAAATGATTAAGGTGTACCATTTTTTTGTTACATGTTATCTGATCCTGAACACGTGAGCAAATAAATCTGGATGGGGGTACTTTAAATCAAACATTGGTGGGATTTTTGTTCCTAAATGCATTCAAAAGAGAAGGAATCTGAATTCTGGATAGGGTGGAAAATGTTTGTCTTTTTGGTATTCATGCAGAAAATCTACAAATAGCAGATATACCACAAGATCGAGCTAAAGTAAACTGAATATCAACGGGTTTTAAGAACAGCTACAAGTCTAACCAAGTCCCAAAACAACTGATCAGCAATAGAACTTGTCTTTTGCAAATAATAAATGGTATTATGCCACCTGATCTCAACAGAATTAGATTTTGGCAGCTCAATGTCAGAAAATCCACCTGCACAAGGATATTTGTCTCTGAGTCTATGCATAAGGCAGACAGTTGTGACCGGACTAAACAGAGGATGTGTTTTTATATGCAGATATGTTTGCTAAAATACTGAGACAGGGCGGTATTTAAGTTGAAACCAGTGGCCCCTCAAATGATGGGGAGAGTGAAATTGGCAGTCCAAATGTGAAAGGGGGCCTGAAATTTCATTACACAACCTAAAAAATCATTGTTATCTTTATCTAGATTTTCATTCAGAATAGTAATATGGAAGGCTACTGTACCTTGGTTCCAAAGGAATTACTAGATAACCCACATCAACAGATTCTGCCACACTAGCTGATTAGATTAATCTTCAGTTGAGAATAAACTTAAAGCCATGATTAAGCAAGGACGTTTGATTATTTTCAAGGTGGTTAGTAGAGTGTCTTGTCCCATACCCAATTAATTCAAGTCTGCAGATATTAGGTATATTCTTTGTTTCTTGTGTCCCCCTTGGTCTTGTTTTGCTATGTGTTCTTCCCCTTCTTTTCCGATGAGTCTTTCTGAGGTCTATTCTTCTAAAGTTTGTGTTAGTGTCAAAGTTTCCCTTCTAAGTATGTCTTTCCTTCCAACTCTGTTTTTCCTTTCTTTCTGTCAGAGTTTCAGACTTCTCCATCTGTCATGCCTTTCCTCCTTCCCCTGCTCTTTCCTTCGTACTTTTCGGACCTATCTTACCAGCATGCCTATTTCTCAACCCCTGGCACCCTGACCTGTCGTATGAGACTTGTGGTATTTCCAACCCCCAAACTCACAATATTTCTGCCTTTGGTCATGTTCTCTTTCCAACTCCCTAACACATGACATAATGTCATTATTGGTCATGTTTTGGCACCATAACTTTCCAACCATAGGATTTCCTACCCAAGATCATTGTTCAAATTTGAGATGCAATTTCACATTGTGGCCAACCTGTTGTGGTGGATATAAAGGGGGGAATGCATCCATTCAAGCATCATCATCTATGACTTTACACAAACTACTATCTGAAAATCAATTAAGCACTTGTGTTTGAGTATGGAGATCAAAGAATGAAACCCCTTTGATTTTGGAAGTCAAAAGATGAAATCACTTTGGCTGGAGAGTGGTCTCAATTCAAAAGTCACATTGAACCTTCATTGATCATGGATTTCAGCCGCATTGTATTGGTTCAGTTTTAATTTGCCATGAGTATGACATGAAAGTTTAATGCTGCTGTAATTGCCAATGTTGCAAACTATTTGAATGTAATTCAGTCTTTATTTAAAATAAGAGAAAGCCAGGAGTTATGTCTGATATTTGTTGTTTGCTGATTGGAATGTGATGATAATAATAATGTGTGAAGTTGTGAACAATGAATTAAATCTGAGTTATTTAAAATCTGATTTAAATAGTAGAATCCGATATTATTGTTTCAAATAATAAGCATTTGTAGGAGGTTAAAAAACAGATTTGCATAAGTGTTTTGGCCCAGAACATAACATAGAGTGAAAAATGTAACATAATATTTTTACATAGTTGCAAAAAGTTATGATGAAGCTATGTCTCATAACATATTAGGGCTGTAAAAGAATGTTTCGGTAAGAATAAAGACTAGAAGAAGGAAACTCCTGCCAGTATTAAAGACGTGAGGTCAGCCCCATGAATGTGAGCAGAGAGTGTCTAGGATTCATATTGAGTTGTTGCCACTTTATAGTATTACATACCACACACTGATATAAATAGTTTGCAGTTCTGTGAATTCTTTTTGAGTTCTAGTTCATGTGATTAAGTATAGAAATAATCTATGTTATGTTCATAATTAAGATATATTGGTCAAGGATAAAATAGCCTTACAAAAGAAAACATGGCAGCATACATTGACAAAGAATCAACAAACTCGCATATTTGAGATACTTGAACTAGAATATAGTTAGACTTAAATAGTATTGCCCACATGAAAATGAAATTCTTAGCAATGAGATCATAAGATGAATGATGAATAAATATTAACTTACAATCGCCAGTGATAACTAAAGGCGTGGCGATAACTGCGCTGCATCTTATTGAGAAAAAAATGAAGACTTATTTTTGTTGTCCGAGATATGATATTGAAATCCTCTTGTTCCCATATGTACTGTAAATTCAATACTCCAAATATGAGTGCAGTGAAAAATAACTCAATTTTTCCCATACACTATTTTACTATGAAAAAACTATGCACCAAATTTATCTAGCTGCAAAATATAGAGAACATTTGCCAACACCAAAAAAGTTTGTGACTTTACCACACTTGTTCACAAACTCACAGTGAAAAGATCAGACTTTAAATCCTTCGAACTCGATAGTTTTAGTTTGTTTTCAAAAATATAACTTGTTCACACTATTTCTTATATTGGGTTTCAAAGTGAAAATTCTTAAAGTAAACTGATTTTATGACAAACACGCTAAGAGCTTCAAGCAAAAAGTGTCAAAACCAACTTTGTTTAGGCTGTTATTAGGTTTTCTTATTTGAATTCAATAAAAAAAATGATGTTGTAGCTCTGGAAATGAATGTGACCTTTTGAGTAGGCTTATAAATCTGAATGCTTGGTGAATATGTATGGCATTTAACATAAGCCTTTTCTAGGCTGGTTCGGTACCTGCCCACATTTAGACTATGTGCTCAGCACTAAAAATAGCCCTTCAGGGTAGTTGAATTATGGGATTTATCCTAAGTTACGGTTCGGGTTGGTTCGGGTTAGGGGGTGCGTCACGAGCACATGCGTGGAATGCGTGAAAAAAATTTAGGGGTTTGGGTACATATGGGTACGTGTGTGTGTGTGCATATATATATATATACAAAAAAATAAGAGAAATATACAGAATTGTAAAACTAAAAGTCTAAATCATTTCATAGTATGATACTTGATCATTGAACAATGCCAAATGCCAAAGATAAATATTAAATGCCAATTGATAGTTGAAAAATATTCAAATAAGCCATAGCAATGATATCATATACATCTATGTTCACTATTCCAATGGAAATCATCACAATTACTGAATTACAAAATGTAGTTCATGAAACATGATTCAATTGATTTTCCTTATGTGAAAAATTAGAGAATGTGAAGTCTCTACCAAGATGAATGATGTTTTTGCGATTGTTTTACCAGTTTGTTGGATATTCTATTTCTATCAAACTTAAATCATGGCATGAAGCAAATGATAAGAATATGCTTTCATAAACAGTGAATGTATAAATCTGATTATCCCAAATCTGATCATTACATTTATACTGATCTGAGCAGACTAAGCACAACTAGAATTGTAATTTCAGGTCCTTGAACACTGTTTGGCATTACTGTTTACCCTGTTATATGGTGTTGAGACTCAGGAAGGAAGAACAATAAACTACATTCAGATTTCAGACTGGTAATACTGAGAAACAGCAGTATTATGATCATCAATGATGTCTGATTTACAAAATAAATCTATTATATTAGACTGTTCTATACCTGTGCATTCCTAGAGGAAGTATATCAGACTTCTCATTCACGTTTCTCACAGAGGTGCACACATTTAAGTCATCAATCATCAAAGGTTCGCCTAGGTTCGTGTTGGGTGCGTCTTTAGTACACAGGGGTGCATGCCCAACGTGGAGTTCGCCAAAGTGTGCTGAGTCGCCCAACGTAGGTTCGCGGGGTGTGCGCACCCGCGCCAGCGAACCACGATCTTTGAGCGCAGCACCCTGTCCGTGCACCGCACCAAGAACGAAACGGGTCGCGTGCAAAAAGTTGGGGGGCGTGAGTTGGAACCACCGCAATATAATTTATCGATTCTAGAAAATAAGTTTGAAGGAAAAGTCGTCTATGAAATAGAATAAGCATGTTTGTTGGTTTGAAAGTACAAATTAGACACTAGGTATGGTCAGCCATAGGGATCTTCTTAAACTGGTTTTAAACTGAAATCAAATTTCCAGCTGTAGATGACAAACCAGCTAAATATTGAGTTTGTAATTGTTGTAAGAAGGCAGCAACGGTGGGGATGAACACACAAAAGGATATGTGTATGCAAGCTCATTTGTTAATGGAGGAGGAAGTTACATCCGTTCTAACTTACATTGTGTAAGTTACTTAATCTTTTTACTAGAAATAATTAATGTATAACTTGTAAGTCATTACAACATTATGACATTAATACCCTATGTTGAAACATACATTGTGTCTATATGTTATGTCTATTAGCAATCTTTGGTCTAAATGTAGTACACAAAGTTCTTTATAGGTCTAAAAAGGGATTCCTACAGAAAAAAAATCAGAATAAATTTTGTACAGCTGTGCTCATTTAGAAATTGAAGTTTATTAATATCCCATGAAACACCAAAATTGGTCAGTGGGACTCAAGAATACAACCAACAAAGATAGTCATAACCATAGAAGCATAAATCTGCCAAAAAAACCCGATTAATCGCGATTTTTAAAAAATCTGCAGGCTGGACGATTTTTTCCCCAATTTTTTGAAAAAATCGTTGACCTTTTGGTCAACGATTTCTTCCCGTTTAAAACTGCAAAATCTCCAAAAAATGTGTTTAAAACCTGCAAAAAAACGCGAATAACATCATGCTGATTTTCGTGCGAAAAAAAAATCATGAGACAATAGCTTGTTGCTTACTATTCTTCTTTGATAGAATTTTTCCAAGCATCCATAGCTTGTTCCAAAGCACCTGTTTTAGGCTTTCAGCCATAGCAGCAAGGCAGTGAACTGTTTGATAAAATGCTTTGGTAGACATGTATGAAAAATGTGGTAGCATAGACAAGGAACTTCATCATCGGGAGCTTCTGCCCTCTAGCACGTCATTTGCTACAATTGATTTTTTTGGTACTTTGTACTTAGTTTATAGGTTGACTTTGTACAAAGTCACAAACTATATTGTAATAGACATTTTGACAACTGTCACCATCTGATATTTATGCAGTTGTAGTATGTTTTGTGCAATGTAATCAGCGATATGAATATAACCAACGAAAATCTATTTTCTATAATTCATGGATTGAACTCTGTATTTTATTTGCTCTCAATGTCTGTATGCTATGGAAATGCCATTAAATTTTTTTAAAAAGTAGTTTCTGACTGTTTTCTTCGATTTTTTGCGTTTTTTGTAAATCCAATTTTTTTCCGATTTTTTCAAAAAATCCTGAACTTTTGGTTTGCCGATTTTTTCCCCAAACGATTAATGCTGCTATGGTCATAACAAGAGTGCCCGAAGCATTTCTTACCTAAAAAGTAAAAATAAAAATAAAAAATTATGATGAAATGTAGACCTATAAAATGAAATGCCTAGTTCATAATGTGCCATTAGCACCATACACATGCAACCACTAAAAGGGAGCAAAATTAAATGAATTTTCCCCACAGTAAAAGAAGAGATGAGAAAGAAACCCTAATACTTGTCAAAATGTTATGGAGAATCATCCATCATAATCAACCATAAATTTTATGTATCTAAGGATGTTATCTAGGGTGTCTTGAGCTGGGAGAAATCAGTGAAGCTATCCATGAAGGAAAAAAAGATGGTCTCCCTCCCACACAAAGCTGTATATACACAACAAATGAGTAATGGATGAGGCATGCAAAATGATAGAAGATACTCAATACTTTCTAATTGATCTAACGTGTGTCAGCCTAAGAGAAGCTTTGCTGCTGCAGCAGTATCTACAGGTTTACTACTGAGAAGCATAAATCCTCAAAAAATTGAAAAAATCCAGATTTCTAATAAATCTTCAACTGAAATGATTTTTTCCCCAAAAATTCCCGATTTAATCAGTTGTGATTTTCAACAATTTTTAAGGGTTTTAAATCAAAAAAATCGCGTAAAAAATGCAAAAAAATACCCAACCAACCCATCATGAAACTTTAACTATGCAAAATCACTATTTGATCGGGTTTTTTTGTTGATTTTTAGCACAAAACTAAGCATTGGCCGTCGGGATGTGGTTCACCATCAAATATTTGCTAGATTTCATCAGGTTGCTAAGGCAAATCATAGGTAGGCAACTTTGAATGGACATATTTTTTATAGATGTTAAGTACATTAAAATAAAGACACATTCTTTGGTATGCTTCTATGTTTGATGTTAAGGACACTAACATGGAATGGTTAAGAGACGTAATGCTTTTTTCTCTATATTCCACACTATCATTTGCCTTAGGCTCATAGTAATGCTTTCCATGTATATAAATCCAAAGACACAATCGTGGGAAATAGTAGACAATATCATAAATACTAAGGCTTCTATCTTATTTTTTAACATATTTGCACCTTATAAGAGTACTTGCCAAAAGAAAATGTAGAAAGTTAGACTAAACTGAAATGAAACACTATTGGCTTGCGATCCTAAGTTCTTGACTATTCAAAATAATTTTAACATTTTAAATGTCAACAATAATACCAAGGTGGTTGTTTAGATTATCAAGGTTAGGTAGTGTGGTAATTTGGAGCTTCACTTTGACACTAGTCATCAAGTTTTAATGACAAGCAGGTAGGGTAGTGACAATTGCATAATCAAGTGGGAAGCATAAGTATATACATAATAGTATATAGAAATTGTGGAACCGGAAGCAGAATGGTTCTTATCAAAAAGATAAAGTCAGCTTGTAGTGCTGAAAAAAATGAATTGTAGCAATCATGTTACTGGGTTCTTTATAAAAGGGCCTTGTCCCTGCTCCAAGAGTATCCCAGTTTGAGGTGCTCCCATGGGTGCCAACACCTATGGGGCGCCAAGAAAAAAGTAAAAAGCATTAAAAAAAGTTGCCAAAAGTGCAACTTAAACCCTAAAACGCCCCCCAAAGCCACATTATGCCTCTATCATTCTTCATTGCTCTCCTCAAAGACATTGCTCAAGCATTTTTTTCCATTTTTCCGTTTTGAAAGGTTGCTGGTTTTTCGAAGGAGATTGATCACAAAGAGCCAAAGGATTGAGGATAACTTGCACAAAGGAGATCTAATCATCTAAGGTAAGCATTTTAACTGATTCTTTAGTTTTTTAATAAAAACTTCAAGTTTTTTATGGGTTTCTTAGGTTTTTGATGAATTTTTTCAAGTTTTTTTTTTAAAGAAAAGAAGAAACAAGTTCCACTATTTGTTACAATGTTTTTTGTTGTTCATTTTGAACTTTCATTAGTTTATACTTTATAAATTATACATATTGTAGGGTTGCATTTATTTATTTATTTTTTAATTTAAATTTTATAATTTCTTATAACAATAAAACCAAATTGCAATATATTTGGAATGGCCACAAGTTCAAGTTCAATGGGTATTGATGGAAATGAAAAAATTTAAAATTGATCAAGCATCTCCTTTATGGAATCATGTTACGATGCTTGAACAACTTCTTGGAGGTGGGGCATTCATTTGGGATTGTGGTGAATGCGAAGTCCAATTTAAGAGCTTGTATAGTCGAGTGGAAGTTCACTAACGTGCACAAAGTGGAAAAGGGATTAGAATATGTGAAGGGTGAAATAAGAAGGGATTTCTAATAGAAAAAATTATGGCATTCATTAGAGAACAAGAACAAGCTGATGTTGTGAGGGAAAGAGCAAAATTAAGATCTCATCCTCAAGAAAAGAGAACATCAAATACTTTACCTACAAATTCAATAATGGCCTCTCAACATCCTTTCTTGGAGACACCCTTTATCCAAGTAGAAGATCCCACTCCTTCCAACAAAAGAGTCCCATTGGATAAGGCATTTCAAAATGAAGCAAGAGACATTGCAAAAAAAAAAGTTGCACGTTGCATTTATGCCAATGGTCTTCCTTTCAACTTGGTGAGATCACCATATTGGCGTGAAATGGTGGCGGCAATCAATAGTGCACCCTTTGGTTTCACAGGTCTTGGGTATAAAAAGGTGTGCACCACCTTATTGGCAAGAGAAAAAAAATCGTAGAGAGATCACTCAAACCAATTAGGGATTCTTATATTGAAACAGGAGTGTCTATTGTTTCTAATGGATGGAAAGATTGCAAAAAGCTGACTTTTAATAAATGTTATTGTAGTGTCCCCCAAAGGGGCAATGTTTTTGAAGGCGGTTGATTGTGAGGGGCGAATCAAGAATGCAAAATTCATTTCTAAAATCCTCAATGAGTCCATAGAGATGGTGAGTCCTAAAAATGTTGTTCAAATCATTACGGACAATGCGAAAAAATTGCAGGGCTGCAGGTGCCTTAGTTGAGCAAAGGTATGAACACATTTTTTGGACACCATGCACCGTACACTCCCTTAACTTGGTGACACAAGCAATTGGCACTAAAATAGAGTGCGTGAAAGCTATATACCAAGAAGGTGAGGATATCAAATTTATGTGACAAACCACCATATGTCACAAGGCATTTTTAGGACTTTCTCGAATTTGGAATTGTTGAAGGTAAATGTAATGTCCCCTTCTCAATTGTGAGCAATTTAGTTGGCCGTTGGCCTATTCCGGAGACCCGTAGGCTACTCGGAGGGTGAAAATTAGGGTTTCCCGTTTTTTAGGAGGTTGTTGCTTGAAGTTTGGAGATTGGTTTACGGATTCTTTCTGGGTTTTCAGAGAGCTTCGCAGTGGTATGACATGCATTGTGATCCAAGCAACTTCATGAATTTACTAATTTTTAGTCAATTCTATTTCTGGCAGTGGTCCTTGTTGATGTGTTTTTCGTGACCGCACCAACACAGAATAAAGTTACCAACGGCGACTCTATCCTCTCTTGAACAAAATCTCCTACATGCTAAGATTGCTAGAAAGATCATGCATTCAACTCCAAGGTTCCTTCTAGGCAATGGATAGTCTCAATTGGCTCAATGTGATTTGTTGGTATTTCAAGGGGACTTACATAATTGTTCACTCCAGAGGAATGGGTTTTCAGGATTCAAAGGATTTATCAATGAAGCTCAAATTTCTTAAACTAACCAAGAAGTACTAAATTGAACTGGGTGCAGGGATAGAAGATGCTATGGACTAATCTACGCGTGGGACGTGGAGATCAATTTTCACAAGCCTCAACCAGATTCCGCTTTGCCTCACTTCGGACAGCTTCCACAGAACCAGTGCAATCTTCAAGGGGAGTAACTAAAGATATTCATATTACAATCCAACAATGAAGACACCGTCACAACGACACATACCAACATGAAGATCGTAATCGAAGTTAAGTCCACAAGCTTCCAATTGACCACGCAAGGCGAACTCACCATCAGCGAGCCCACTAGTGGTATGGATAGACGAAGTTTGCTCAAATTGAAGACCACATTCCACAATTACTATCTACTACTTGCATGAAATGAAATTTACTCTACTTTAAGCTACTACTTGAATCAGAAGGATGAAGAAACCTTGCTAGCTACTCACAACAAAAGCGAGATCATCATCAATGAAAACTCTTTTTATTGAGAGAGTGTTCACAACAATTTCTTACAAAGTTTTCAAAGGAAAAACTTTCCTTCTTCTTCAAACTACACTATTAATCTATACTAAGCTATCTCTAAGTTGTCCCTCTATCTTCCTGTCTCTAAGCTAATCTAATGAGGTACAAATAAGGGGGGATGCCCCTTTTATAGTTGGCCCAGTCCAATGGACGGCTCAAATTACAATCAGATGGATGGCCCAGATTGAGCCACAGAAGCCCTAACCCTAAAAACCGCCACCAAGAAGAGTGGGGTAATAAATGAGCCATTAATGTCCACGTCCTTCTAGAATATTCCTATCTGGAGATGTGTTCACATTGTTTTTGTTCTTTTGACTACAAACTGGATGAGTCTGGTCGCCACTGCTTCAATTTCTTGGACTGGTATGGCAGGCACGTTCTTGATCTAACTTCAAACCTGCAACCTCTTTCTCTTGCTTGATGATGATTTTCTCCTTCCTGTCACTGCATCTTGAGTTGTGCGAAGCATGCTAGAGAACATCCTCTGGGTCATCGAAGGACTTTACACTTAAGGAGAATTTCTCTACTTTGTTCTTCAATCTGTCATGATGTTAGTCTCCAACACCGGGCCTTCATCTTTTCCTCCATCTTGAACTTGAAAGATTTTCTTGTCTTGGATTCAATCATTCCTCTTTGTCATTCGCTTCACTGCGTTGGGTGCATATTGAGTCTTTGAGGAGAAATTCCAACACTTAGCCATTTATTCCAACATCTCTCTTCATGATTTTATCATCTTGGATTATTTGCTTCATCACTTCAAGTCATCGTGCTTTGGCCCTAGCATTCATCCTGCAAAACAGATAAAGAGAGGAGCATTAGAACACTTAATAATATAAACTCTCCTTACATACCTGATCTCCATGCTTTGACTTCCAAGGTTTGAGTGATCTCCGGATCTAATAGAGTTCATCACTTTTCTCTAACAAACTTTGCTTTCTTCATGCTCTTTTATCATAGGCGTACTTTAACCATGTATCCTCTTTGATGCTCATTTTTTATGCCTTAGAAACTTTTCAGCCTCCTAGCTAAGGCGCATTTCGCCACCTTTACTTCCAATTTGGGTGCCTTAGACATATTTTTGATGCCACCAACTTCTCTTCAACCTAGGCGCACATGAAGGTAGTTGTCCCAAGTTTTCAACACTTAGTTAAATTTTCCAGCCCTTATCCTTGCTTAGGGCGTATATCACATTGGTTACTTCCAATCTTGATGCCTAAGACAATTTTTTATGGATTTCCTCTTCAAGGGTGCTATAAGGAGGTCAAGCTTCAAGTTTGCAACACTTAGCTAAATTTCTCATGCCATCCCTTTCCAAGGGCGCATATGACCTCCTCTACTTTCATTTTGTGATACTTAGAAGAATTTTCAATCAGCTCCTTGAGGTGGGCGCATTTGGGGGTAGGAGCTTTAAGTTTACCACACTTAGAAAAAATTTCAAACTCCATCTCCAAGTGAAGGCGCATTTCACCCTTCATACCTTGAGTTTATTTGCCTTAGAAAATTCTCCACATTTCCTCTTGAGTTAAGGCGCATTTGCTAGGTGCTACTTTCAATTTGCTTGCCTTTGAAAATTTTCAACTCACCTCCTTCAAGGCTAGGCGCATATGAAGTAGGGAGCTTCAAATTTCAATTACTTAGAATATTTTCTCCATGGCATCTTCATCTTAAGCGCATATAGAGGTCCTTACTTCAAGTTTTGGACACTTAGGCAAATTTTCAATGCCATCTTCTTCCAAGGGCGCATTCAAGGGTGGCAGCTTCAAATTTCAATTACTAAGACATTTTTCAAATTTCTCCATGCAAGTCTAGGCACATTTGGCTAGGCCTACTTCAAATTTTCCAGACTTAGTGAATTTTTCATGGCTCTTCAAGCTTCTAGGGCAGATTTGAAGGCGTCAAGCTTTCAGTTTATTAGACTTGGATGAATTTTCTAGCTTTTTGCTTGACTTAGGGCGAATTGTTCATGATGACCTCAGCTTGCCCTAACCTGCTATTTTTAGAAAATTTCTCAAATTTTGCAATTCAAGCTGATCTCAAGCTCCGGAAGGTTGGATTTTTACTTTGCCTCGAACCTCGCAACATGACTGAGCTGTTGGCGCTTGATGCCTGCATGTACCTGCTATATTTAGCAACTTACTAAATATAGTAACTGTTAAGAATGAGCTCAAACTTTGTGTGCAGATTGCCTGAAGGACGTTGATTGTGGCTGGATACTGCTTCTGTGTAACCCTCGTGTTTCGCCCTACTTTTTAGGAAACCCTAATTCCTTTGCATAGGCCTGCTAAACTAGTAAGTGCTTGATTTTCGGACCTCCGCAACTCCGTTTGACCTGAAATTCGCTCCATGGGGTCATCGTCGCTTGCTTGACTTGATCACACTGGCACCTCGTGTTGACCTGCTATTTATAGCCCTGTCTCAGAAGTGACTTACTATAAATAGTAAGTGCTCAGATCGCCTTCAAATTTTACCAGCGGGTTCCTGAGACGATACTGATCATGATGGGATACCTTGGTTTTTGGAGATTCTGGCGTTTGACCCCTCATTTTGGGTCCTGAAGCTGGAAACCCTAATCTGACTTGCATGTTGCTCAAATGGTCTCCGTTTGACCCCGCTCCTATCGCATGTCGCTGTGTTTGTGATTCTGAAGTGTTGGGCAGCTGCCGAAGTGATCCTGCTAAAAATAGTAAGTGTCTGAAAAAGTGACCAATCAGCTGTCGAATGAGCTTGCATGTCACATTGCCCGAGAGATCTCAAAAAACCCAAAAAAACCTAGAAAAATGATCAACATGCAAGTAGTGGCTAAAAATAGCAAGTTCCTAAAAAGTGATCAACTCTACTTGCATGTTACCTCATCGCATAGCTCTCGGAAAACCCAGAAAGAATCTCCAAACATGCATTGAAAAGTCCTGCATGCAAACCCTAAAATTAGCCCCTAAAGATAGCTCTTGAAAAAGTCCTAATCCTGGTTTGCATGTTATACCACTGCGTAGCTTTCGAAAAACCCACAAGGAATGTCCAGACATGCGAAGAAAATTTCAACATGCAAACCCTAAAAATAGTCTTTGAAGGCTAAATACTGAAAGTCATCGTCTCATTTTGCATGTTATATCACTGCGTAGGTGTCAAAAAACCCAGAAATAATCTTCAGACATGCATTGAAAAACTTCGCATATAAACCCTAAAAACAGCTCCTGAAGGTGAACTTGCTAAAAATAGAAAGTTGTCAATTCTGGCTCAAAATTTGCAGACAAGTAGTTTGACATGCTCTGGATGCAGTGTAATGATCAGAACTTCAAAAGTGCTAAGAGAATGCCCTGAATTGAATACTTACTAAAAATAGTAAGTTGTCGGAATTTGATGAAATTTTGCTGGGGACCTGCTGAAAGCATGCTAACTGCATTGCCAAACTCAGATTTCAACTTATTCACTCCATTTGACTTCAAACTAGCCGGAAGATCCAAAACCCTAATTCTCAGACTTAACCAATATTTCACTTTTAAGCTCAACGACGGGCACATCCCCAGAAAGGCAGACAGAACAAAAGAGAGACGACAACAAAACGAACCAAAAACCAAGCCAAAAGACCGAAACAAAGCAAAAAAAATAGGGGGTCCCCATTTGCAATGGGGTGATGTGTGAAAAGGTCACAGCAGTCTTGTTGACTTCAGTGCAATTGGCTCTCTTCTTCAGCCAATTCAGTTGGTATTGTGATTTTTGGCCTTTTGATGCATTTTCTGGAGGGATAAGTTAATTTAATTAAAAATAATTATATATTTTAATGTTATAACCCCTTGCCCTAGTTATATGACTTAAAGTTGTTCTGAAAAGGGGACTTCAAGGGTGGACGCCTTATCTGGAGGTAATTTAATATTTTCTAAGGTCAAAAATCAAGCTTGTGAAGGGGGACGCCAACTTGGAGAGGGAAGATGAATTTTAAATAAAAAGTCAAATATTGACTTGAAGAAAGGGACGCCATCCTTGGAGGGAAAAGAGAACAAATTCAAATTTGAAACTAGGCGCCTTCTTAAAGCTTCTAGACGATTCCTCTCAAGTTTATAAAAGCAAGCCTCTGCTCTTCATTTCATCATCTCTTGTCTACCATATCGTTATGCTGTTGGATTGTTTTCAGGCACACGCTTCGAGGAAAGCATACCTCCTAGCAATGGCTCATCTTCTTGCTTGAGAGATAGCAACTAGTTGAGATAATAGTTTGTAATGGAGTCCTTTGCATTTGTAGTTGGGTATCTTGCATTTATAGTTCAGTTTCTAGCATGTTAGTGAATTTTTGGTGTTGCTGGTTTCATGTAGCTGATTGTAAGTTTCATTCACAAATCAAAAAATAAAAATAATATCATTTTGGGTGTTATACCATTGTGATTTATTGCTAGGGGCGGCCCTTTGTGCAAGTTTGCAGAATTTTGGGAGGCTCCCTTGATTTTATCCACAACAAATCGCCCTTCCTAGGGCCGTACCACTTCAAGCAGCATTGGGAGTTGTGCAAGGAAATAAATGTTGGGTTGTGTGTGAGTTTTCTTCATTGGGAAAGGGGCGCCATCATTCCTAGGGACTAGTGCATTCAGTTTCATGCATTTTGGGTGAGTGTGGAGTGACTTGTGAGCATTTTAGTGCATTCTATGGTTGCTGGTCTGTCATATCAGAATTAGGAAAATCATCGTTTGGGCTGGGATTGAGTACTGGAGGTCATATTAAGCATTTGAGAGATAGTATTTACAATTGCAGCTTGTTATGTTTTTCTAATGCAATGTGCTTGCAGGATATTATCTTTATTGTAAGGCTGTTTAGTAGTACTGTCAGTCAATGTTATTATCTTGCTAAGGCATTGTTCATTCTAGTTGCAATCACTTAGGGATCCTCTGACCATATGCTCGCCAACCCCTGGCACATTCCTTGGTTAGAGTTACTTTCAGCTTAGCATGCATAAGATCCTCTGACCATATGTTCGCCAACCCCTGGCACATTCCTTGGTTAGAGTTACTTTCCAATCAAATAGCTCATAGGGAACCTCTACCCATATGCTCATACCTCTCCTAGGCACATTCTTGGTTAGGTTCCTTTTCGGTTCAGCTTTGCATCAGATCCTCGACCATATGTAGATCCATCACGGTAGCATTCTTAGTTAGGATTGCAACTGCAGCGTTTTGGCTGGAGTTAACCTTAGCAGGGTGTCAATGGTAGGTATGGCGGTATTGAAAAGGCTGAAAAAATTGGTTGACCCATTCTGAGAATTTAATTTAATTATTTAACAATTTATTTTTAATTTTATTTATGCCATGTATCTTGTCGGAGGCAAATTGGTTTATCCAAATTGAAACCCTAATTGTTTTTGTGTTGTTTTTGCAAATTTTCGGTTTTTTGTGTTTTTGAGGGTTTTACAGGCAAAATGTAAAGCTGCGATTTTCTCAATAATTACAATTAAATTCATAAAAAATCACATGTGCATTGTAATACATAGGAAATGCTCAGAATGCCAAGGCGTATCATTTATTTCATTGTCCAGAGCACTTACAAAGACAAATAGCAATATATAAATGAAAATACAGATTTATTATCAAAACCTGATTTCCTTCTTGCAGCCGCCAAAAGAATGATGAGAACAGTACGACTGAAAGAAAGGATGAATCTCTGGTCACTGTAATTGATGCTGAACCACTGAACACCCAAGGCGCACCCCAACTGGTTGCTAGAAGTTAAATTCTGATGGTTTCCACTGACTACTGAGAAGGTACGGCCCTCTTGGTACAGAAAAGTACGGCCTACAGCAGCAGCAAGTATATGGTACGGTTTCTTGAAATGTGTGCCAGATCTCAGGTAAATAACCACTGAAAGATTCGCCTCTGCTGGTAGATGTTTATTCTCTGTGAATCTCGGAATGAATAGCTCAGTAAACACAAACTGTGATCTCTGTATGAAATCACCAAGTGCAAGCTTCAGCTGGTATTGCACAGCCTCAGTCTGCCTGATCTCTGAAGAGTTTTCGTTCTCCAGAAACGTTCGTCTGCCAGAAACCCTAGGGTTTGCAAACTCCAATGCTCAGAGCAAATAAGACAAAATTGAATAATAATCAAGATAGTTCGATTTTGCCTTGAGAAGGTATATATTGCCTTGAAGAAAGTTCGACCCAATCTCCTTTTTAATAAATCATTTAAATAAATGATTTAATTTGCACTTTTAAACTTAGGAGAAATAATTAATTATTGGCGCCCCTCTTTTAATGAATATAAAATATTCATTAAGTCATCATTTAATAATTTATTATAAAGTATAATAAATACTTTATAATTAAGCCAAATAATTAAATATTTAAATATTTCAATAAAGTGACTTTATTATAAATTCAAAATATTAAATATTTAATAATTCATTAAATACTCCTTATTTCTCCGTCTGAACAACAAGCATTGGGGAGGCTAGATTGGAATTAGTGAATGGATGGACCAAGTGCTTACATAAATAGCGACTTCATGACCTAACTTTCTAAAATAGAAAGTTCTGAAAATAACTCCTTGGAAGATTAGAAGGCCAACGACCTGGCTATGGCTGAGCTACCAAACCTTAGCGAGCAGCGGCTCCCGGATGATCCCTGCAACTTTGTCAACCTACGAGGATCGAGAGGAAACCAATAGAGGCTAACTCACCGACAAGCGATTAATGAAGCTAAAAGCGAGGGGACATAGCATATACTTATATTAATATAATATATTTTAATGTGTTATTAACTTATTTTTTACATGATCCTAGGTTGTTGAGACCCGATTTGCATCACACATTCATTTTGAGACAACTTGTGAAGGTGTGAGAGGCATTGGGGTGCCATGGTTATTAGCAACCAATGGAGTATTTGGAAGCAATCAAATTCAAAGAGGGCCCAAAAGGTCAAGTCATTGATCCTAGATGACGATTGGAGGGCTCATGTGGACTATGTCTTGAGTTTCACTAAGCCTATCATGAGTATGATTAGGTTTGCTAATATGGATTGACCATGTTTGGGGTAAATCTATGATGGCATTGACTCCATGATAGAAAAAATAAAGGTCATAATACCACAAAAAGAGAATGACCCCGAAGAAACATTTTTCCAAAGTGTTGAAAAAATCATTCATCACTGCTAGAACAAGATAAACACACCATTGCATCTCCTTGCATATGCACTGTCTCTTAAATACTATAGTGCATAGATACTTGCTTTAACAGGGAAAATTCCACCATATAGAGATAGTGAAGTTGCTAACGGGTACAAGGGGGCATTCAAAAGACTCTTCTTAGATCTAGAAGTGATGGAAAATTTTAGGAAAGAGTTTGGCATGTTCATTACAAAACGAATTCATAGTATATGTGTTCTTCAAGACCAATACAATGTAGATGCTTATACATGGTGGTACCTCCATGGGCAAGATTATTTGTTCCTCGAACCTCTTGCAATCAAGATTCTATCACAAGTATTTGTTATTTTTTATTATTTATCATGTGTATTATAGACTTTAGTACTTACCATTCTTTAAAAAAAAAATTATTATTTTTTTAAGTTGTTTTGGTTTTCTCTCCAATTTCAACAAGTTGTAGGTTCTTCAGCTAAACAGAATTGGAGTACATACTCCTTTATCCACTTAGTGAAGTGTAACCGGTTGGCTACAAAAAAAGCAAAAGATTTGGTTTATGTCCATTCCAACTTGCATCTTCTATCACATAAGCAAGATCAACTATAAGAGAGGGGGACCAACCACGTCAAGGCCCCAGGTCACGGAAAGCCAGGAGGGGAAGGCTGCCCTAACTTACCTCACTCTAAAGGGGTATTTGAAATGAAGGATGAGAATGATGAAGACTATAAAGTCCTTCGATCACTCTGCAGACCCAAACTTTAGTTTGGGCTAGGCGAGCTGGATTTTTGGAGTCGGTTCTGTGCCTAAGACAGCTCTCTATTCGAGGACGGCAGCACAATTCTAGGATGTCAGCGTGGCGCGCTAGCATCTCTCGAGCGCATTGGAGTCCGTACGGCTAGAAAACAATGAACACAGTAAAACTGCCAAATACTAACAGCCTAGCTAGTTCAATCTAGATGGTAAAAACAGAATGAGAAAATATGCAAAATAGATACTAAAATGATAAAGTAAATAGACTAGAACTAAGGTGACGAAGATAATCTCACAAAAGTGCCTGTTCGCCAGCTCGCTCCAAATGCACGTCCACTTACACACAAGAAAGAGGGGAATTTGTTGGGGTTGTATAGGGGCCTACCTTAGTCAAACCCCCGTTTTGGTGTTTCCACCTCCATAGACAGCCAAGTAGCAACGATAGAGAAATGTATGGTAAAGAAGTAAAGAAAGGGAGTACACGAATAACACTACAAAACAGTATATAACTACTCAACCAAATTGTAAAGGAGAGGAGTGAAATGTTACCACCTCCACCAAGAGCTCACTAGCCAATGATGGAGAAAGAGAGCTTGAACAATCACCACAACCTCGACTGTGATGAACGGAGGTGTTGCAAAACCTCAAGCCCCTGCTACAAAGGTTTGCTTCACACTTGCTTGACGGAGTTGATGGAGTGTTGTTGCTACAATGGAGTGTTGAGAATGCTAGAAATGTTGAGAAAACTGTGGAGGATGAAGTGAATGCTTGAAGATTGTAAAAAGAGATAGAAAAATGAAATAAGTTGAATGAAGAATGGAAGAATTTGAAGAATAGAGAGAATTTGTCGTTTTCAGGGTCGGTTGGTCGAAGAGGGACGTTACAAACCGTTCCCAATAGGAAGTGTAACACCTCTGCCAACTTCAGACGCAGGAATCTGTCAAGGACGTAAACACGCCACGCGGGCATCCCCGACAAATATTCTCCTACCAACACAACAAAAAGATGCCAAGTGGAAGGAAATTAACCAGCTGATGTGGAATTTCGCCTTCGGATTTGGTTTTCTAAGGTGAGGATGTGTTAAAAGGGGAATTTGTGTAAAGGGTGCAAATTCTCTCCTATACAAGTACAAGGAAGGTTCAATGAAGCATTGGGACATAGCCCTTGAGTGTGCCAACTTGGATGCATCTATTACAGAGCTTGCTAAAGTCACTATAGATGATGATGATGCGACTCTTACACATGATGCACCTAGTATGAGTAGCAATGCATTTACTTGTGGTTCAAATGATGTTGAACCAAACAATGACCTTGATGTAGATCCTTTTGATGATTGATGAATATTGAAGATTGAAGATAATTATACAAATTTTGATTGTATTTATTTCAAATTTTTAGTTGTAATGATTTTCATTTGAATCATGACTCTAGACATATATGATATATGACATAATATTGAAATTTTGAACTGTATTGATCAATGATGAAGTATTGTTGGCGTTTAAATTAGCACCTCTAGAGTGCTGATTGTACACGTTCAGCTATTTCAAATGTTTTGCAACACTTCTTCGTTATTTAAAGAGGAGAAGTCCCTCTCTGCTGGGAGCAATGCGTAAGGAAGGGAAATGTTAACTAAAGTTCCTATCTTTTTATGCTTGTGTGAGGACACAAAGTGCACAAGCCACAATCTTTGCCGTAGCTAAGCTTTTCTCACAGTTTCTCGGATCTCCTTCTGGCTAACTAGCTTCTATCTATCAATACCTTGAGATAAGCAGGCATGAGGGTGAGGCGAGATGGGTTTGGACTGGATCACTGAATTCATGTAGTCTCCCAAAAGATATGACCGAGCTCACGAACTCTCAGTACCTGCAAGGGATGAGTTGGTACAAGCAAACACTCTACAGTGAAAACTAAAGGTCCCCGAGACCTACTTTGTTTGTGACCTTTTCACACATCGCCCCATTCAAGATGGGGACCCCCTAATTTTTGCTCCGTTCCGGTCTTTTCGCTTGGGTTTTCTTCTCTCTCTCTCGCTCTGTCTCTTTTCTGGTGTCCGTCTTTCGGGGGGTTGTGTCCGTCATTGGGCTTAAACGCAAAATATTGGCCAAGTCTAAAATTAGGGTTTTGAACTTTTCTGGTCAATTCAAGGTCAAGTAAAGTGAGAAGATTGAAAATTGAACTTAACAATGTTGTCAGCAGACATCCAGCAGGCTCTCAGCCAAATTTCATCGGATTCTGAGGTACTTACTATTTTTAGTAAGTGTGAAATTGAGGCGATTTATTAAAATTCTTTTTGGAGAGTCGATCATCTGCGGCATTGAGCGTACAGTACGCTTTGCATGCAAATTTGGCAGCGGACAACACTGTTTTTAGGATGGCTTCGGGGCTAATTCGGGGTCGAATCAAGTTTTCTTTATATACAGACCATTCATACGGAACTTTTGAGACATTTAGCGATGGCAGTAACATGCAAATGGAGATGACGATCCGACCTTCGAGAGGCTATTTTTGGGGTTTGCATGTCGACTTTTCTTTTGCATGTGGGTGATTCACGATGGGTTTTCAGAAACTTAGCGTGGTGACCGCTAATGAGAATTCCCTTTCGGTAGGAACTTGCTATTTTAGCGAGTGTGCCCGGCGACCGCCACTGGCCCGATTCCGATTCGCAGTGTCTCGAAGCGAGCAAGCGGAGATCTTTGTCACGCAGCACAATGCAAATTAGAGTTTCAACCAGTCTAAAATAGGCATCAAAAGTCAAATCTTCAAAATCGGTGCCAACCCTTCTTGTCCGGCGTTCTTGATATCTGGCAGTGAAATTCAATCAAGCGGGCACTTACTGTTATAGTAAGTCAAATTAAGCTGCTAAAATATTAAATCCCGATTTGCATCGTCGATTAATGATAGCGAGTCCGCGTGGTGAGGAGCGCCTCATTCAAATTTCAACTCGATCGGAGCTTGGGAGCTATCAGAAACAAGAACTTACTATTTATAGTAAGCCACCCTCAGAAACAGGCTATAAATAGTAGGGTGACTAAAAGTGGCAGTGTCGACAAGTTGATAAAGGCATGAGGATGCTATGTTTAAAATTTCAGGCCATTCCGAGCTTCAGAAGTCCAAATTCAGAGAACTTACTATAAATAGCAGGGCACGTAAGCTGGCGAGGATGATAAAAATTCGTCTAAGTCTGGAGTCTCGTCCAGCAGGCATAGGAAAATGCGCCCATCTCAGCTAGAGGCGTAGAAAATTTTTGAAAACGAAGTTCATCCTCCACCATGGCTAAAATGCGCCCAAGGCAGGAAAGTCAAACAAAAGTCAAGGTTTTTATCCTGTAGCAGGGGAAAAATGCGCCCAAGAAGTAAGAAGAAAAGAGTTGAAAAGTTTCTAAGGCATGAAAAATCCGCCTCACCCCTCAAAATGCGCCCATCCTCCTCAAGGGGTGAAATGCGCCCAGTTCACAAGGTGGTCAAAGCAAAGTCAAACGTGAAAATCCTCCTCATGCATCAAAATGCGCCCAAGATTGATGCTTATCCTTCACAGGGGGTGAAATGCGCCCAAGGTTGCAAGGAGTCAAACGGGGTCAAAGTTTTTTATCCACCAGCTACATCAAAATGCGCCCAAAGGAAGAGAGAGTCAACAAGTCAACACGTTTTATCCTCCTCAGGGGGCAAAATGCGCCCAAACTTGTGCATGTGAAGACGAAAACGTGAAGTTGAAAGGTCACAGGGGGACGTGGTTGCAAGTTCATCCTTCTCTCACATAGAAATGCGCCCATATTTGGATGTGAAAGGTAAATAAGGGTGGTAAATGGGACGAGAGTGTTACCAAGGCGTGGTGAAAGATGTAAATGCTAGGCGCTCAAGGTGTTAGAAGATACTTGAAGGTATGTGTGGCGTGATTTTCCCTCATGAGTATGCTAAGCGCCTAAAGGATGGAAATATTTCTAAGGCGTGATTTTAAAATTTCCTCTCAAGTGTGCTAGGCGCCAAAGATTGATGGGAGTCATAAGGTGTTAGAAAATTTTCTAAGGCATGTGAAGTCAAAACAAACTTGCTAGGCGTTGGAAGTGGTGAGTGTTAGAAAATATTCCAAGGTGTGGAATAAAATGCTAAGTGAAGTATGCGCCTAGAGTAAGGGAGTTATAAGGTGTTGGAAAATTTTTTCAAAGGCATTTCAAGGCGTTGAGAATAAAATAAAGTGTGTTAGGTGCCTCAGGGGGAAAATAAAATATTTTCTAAGTGTTAAAAAATTTGCCTAGGCGTTGGAAGAAATATTTCCTAAGTGTGAAGTGTATAGTGTGGAGTGAAGATGAAATGTGCAAGGCATGCCAGGAATGAATAAAATTTTCCAAATGAAGTTGATAGAAATTCCTCTCCACTGGCAATCAAAATTTTTCTAAGGCAAGTTTTCAAAAGTGCAAGATGATTTTAAAATATTTTCTAAGGCAAATTTATTTTCCTTGGAAAATACGCCTAGAACCAAGATGATTAAATTTTCCGGAGCACGGGCAACTTTTCTCAGTGATGAAGTCAGAGACGATGATATTGCAAGGCGATTCAAATTTTTCAAGAAGTCAGAGCAACACAGAGTGATCACAGGCGAGGAACGAATTTAAATGATGGAAATAATATCTTTCTAAGGTTCAAAGTGCGAAAAATTAAATGAACCCGTTCGTTGGGTACCCATGAATTCAGAGCATTCTGAAGAAAATTTGCTTCTGGGTACTGAACATTCGTGATGATAGATGGATTTCCAAGTCTTCTGAGCTTCGCCAACACCTTTTCAGTGAAGAATTTAATCGGTGCTCGAATTGTGAATTTTCCTAAGGGAAAATTTTAAATTTTCTAAGGCAAACATGCATAAAATGAGTTTTCAAAGTGAATTTTCTTCGAACGATGAATCTAAAGGGAGTTGCCTAGATAATTTTGATTAAACTCTTCGAGGATGAATTTTCCAGAGCAGATGATGAAGTTAAAAATTCGAATTCAAGTGACAGAGCTCCGGCTGGTGAGTAAAAATGATGAATTAAAATTAAATTTTCAAAAGCAAAATCCAAAACGCCAGTCAAAGTCAAGTTTCTAGAAGAATAATATTCCCGACGACTGGAGACAAGTGTCAGAAACATCAGAGAGGGAAAATTCGAATTCTTGAAGTGGAGTAGTGGAGTTTAATGGCACTGGCTAAAATTAACTTCTTCTAGAATTCAAGTTTTGGCTATAAAATGAAGATGTTTTTCACTCATTTTCACAGCTGGAAGTCGAACTTGCTCTAAGGGTGAAGCATTGCAGTGAGTTGCTGAAGCTTGAAGGAATTTGAATGTTGCTGAGTTGAGGAAGGACGCCTTAAGTTGCTGGAGAGCTTGAAAGAATTTGAGTTTTGCTGAGAAGTTGAGTTTGCTGAAGAGGCGCACTTGGAAGTTAGTCAAATTGTTAAAAGCTTGAGAGGTACGACTTTGCCAATTTAATTTGTTGCTGAAGCTAAGCGCCATTGCTGAGGTAGAAGAGGTACGCCATTGCTGATTAAAAGAGTATTTGCTGAAGATTGAGGTTGCTCGTGAGAGGTACGGCTTTGCTAGTATTGAGGCTGAAATCTGAAATTAGTTTAAGCTTAGTTGAAGTTGCCAATAAAAGGGGCGCCTTGAAGTGAAAAGCACGAATTTGCTAGCTTGATATTTGCTGATTGCTGATACGAGGACATAGAAATTAAATTGCTGATTGCTGATAGTAAAGTAAAGTCATCAGAGTTCACTTAGAAATCTGTTCTAAGTGTCGGAATTCGAATATATTCAAGAGAAGAAGCTAAGGTTTGCAAACACGAGAGTTATTGCAGCTTCTAGAATTCGACTGCAGCCCCTATCATGCCTTATTTTATTAATTTTAATTGCTGATGAATGTTTGTTATATTGCAGATGGCTGAAGCGAGAACAACCGGAAAGGACAATGGTGCCTCAAGACAGGCTACGATCAAGAAACTGAGCAAAACATTCATGCCGGAGTCGAAGTTCATTTCAAAGCTGGGCAAGTTGACGGATACTAACCTGGGCTCTGTCAACTTGGAGATCTTCAAGAACAGGCTGTTTGGAATCGGAAGTCATCGGGCTTCGGTCACTTCGCACAACATCGTCCGAAGTGGACTATATGCAGCTGCTGGTTTTCCACCAGCCATTTAGTGCTCAGAGCTTATAATGGAGTGCGCCAACTGCTACGAGAAGGAACACCGGTCGATCATGTCACCAGATGGCCAAGTGCTTGCCAATCTTACCCCGGCCGCCATTGGTGAAGCTTTTGGGATCCCGGTGCACAGGAACATGATTTACAAGTCCAGGGAGCGAGCGGAGCGGATGTATGCTTCTACTTTTGAACGGTGCATGGATACAATTAACACTCACTGGATGAGCACTCCAAAGCCATCTCATGCGAAGTTGCCGAAACAGATCATAGCAGAGGACCTGAAACAGGAATACTGTGATCTTATCATGTTGCTGAGCAGGGTTGGTGGTTGCCCACAGTCCTACATTTTCGAGCCTTGGATGTTTTATTACATCAACCTGGTGTTAGAGGGCAAGGACTATGTCAATTGGGCTGAGATGATCAGCGATAATATACATGAGCAGCTCCTGAGCCTGAGGAGGACTAAAACGTTTTACATGAGCTCCTATCTTGTTTACTTGTTGGCACGGATGACGAGGTACAGAGGGATTTCTTATAAGGAACCCGTCGGTTGTGGCTCTCACCAGTACAAAATCCATGAGGCGTGTACACAGTTGCACCTGTCGAGCACAACCTACTACAAACATGTCAACGATTCATTCACCATGTACATCACGAGGCTGCTTCAGGAGAGGTTACATCACAGAATCTCTAGGGATGCCCAGGAGCTGATTGAAAGGTATGGGTGCTGGTTTATTCAATTTCCGAGATTTTCATACATTAGGCTGCAAGGATTTTCTTCATACCCTTATAGGCTGCCTAAGTACCC
>VDFB02192826.1:0-19355 GCA_007258455.2 Sequoia sempervirens
AATTTTTTCATATGTCCATGAAATTATTTAAATAAATACATTCTATTTATTTAAATTAATTATCACTGTTTGAATTTAAATTAAATCTTTTGATTTAATTAAATTTAAATATCTCATTTTCTTCTATTTTAATTCTTCTTCTAATTAATTAAATGTTTCATTTAATTAATTTCATAAAAGTGATTTAATTAAATAAATCTTATTTAATTAAAAATAGCTTATGCTTTCTTTATCACAATTAGGTATTTTATTTGATTGTGGAATCTTCTCATATCATAATTAAATATTTTATTTAATTATGAGATCTTTTGCTTTTTTCAATAAAACATGATTAAAGCTCTCTTCTTATCACAAACTTTCTTCTGCTTTTAAAAGCTTAATTAAATATTTTATTTAATTAAGAAAAGTTGAATGTCCTCGACAAATAAACAATTGAATTTTTAATTCATTTATTTATTAGCTTTAAATCTTTCTTTTATTCTTATCTTCTTATCTTCTTCTCTTTCGTAAAAATAGAAAAATCTTATTTTTAGGTTTCTTCTATTTTCTCCTTCAGTTTCTTTTTTCTTCAACCGTTCGATCTGCCAGGAATTATCACAATCGTCAATCGAGACAGCCAATCAAAATCATTTGAAAAACTCTATAAATACATGTGTGAATCCAAGCATTGGTAATAGGAAATTAATTAGAGTTCATGCATTTAGTTCATTTAGCATTTTAATCTCATAGCATCATGTTTATTTCAATTTCATTAGTTCAAATCATCATCATAGTTTAATCATGCATCTACATCATAGCAAAATCTCGTTCTTTAGGAAGACAGTTTGTTGAGCCTAGCCTACGATCTGAGAACACAAAGTTGGAATGGACAAAAACACTAAAGATAGAGGACAATAGGACGACAATGGAAGCAGAATACTGAGTTTGCACTTCTTTACTTTTTATATTCTGTTTTGATATAATGTCCTATTGGTGTGTTTGAATAGTTATTTTCAATTCATTTATGCATCTGATTTTCATACACACATTAAATGGTGCCCATCGTGGGGCCTATGCCCCTGTTTTAGACTTCTTTCTTACAGGTTTTCTTGCAGGTTTTCCTCACAGGTTTTTGGGCATTCGGTAGCGCATCTGGAAGATCCGAAAATTTTATTTTATGGAGTATTTGAGCATAGAAACATTTGCACTTATCACAGGCATTTCTAAGTGCATCCCCGGGAAGCAGAGGTACTTTATGGAGTGCATTTACTTGAAACATTTAGGATTTTAGTTAGGTACATATAGGACTTTCTTTAAGCATTTAAAATATTTCAGAAAAATTAAAAACATTTGATAGCATATAGAGTTCACATTTTTACTTTATATAGGGTAAATAAGTACATTTCTAATGCAAAACTGGCGCATTTAGGTAGCGAGTTGCACTCGGTCTACTGTTTAGCATCGGGGACAAAGTTGTAACCGAGGTTAAAAGTCGGCGCGCCACAGACAAAATTTATTTTCTTCTTTCTTCTTTGATTTAAAATGAATCAATCTGGGAGTAGCACCTTTTATCATCACGATTCAAAGTGAAAGCTACATTACATTGTGAGCAGAATGCCGCCAGAATAAATCATACTGATTTTGGTGCATTTAAAATGAACTTGTCTACTCTTCTTGACTGTGCTTGAAAGTGGTAGGTGATTATGCTCTCACCCTGTGCAAACTAAGTGATCAGAAAACCAGACCCACTTTTCCCTGTGTAACCCTGATTTGATAATCAAAGTATCCTCTCCCCTTGCGCACTTGTGCGATCCTGGGTGCAAGAGAAACGGTTATTGACTCTAGAAATTGGGCCTGCCTTAAGGGAAAAAGTACTCACCTTAAGGGATGACTCAAGCCCAGATAATAATAGAAGCTAAGGTAAGCTACCCACAACGGTATATATAAATGTAAATTTTTGGGAAGAGCCTAAGGTTGCTTGTCTTGGATGTATCACTCTGGATGGGTTGTACTCCCTTGGCCTTGTTGAAACTTAACCTCTTCAGGCTAGAGTGCCACCTTAATGGTGATTAATCTCTTGCCCCATGTATGGCCACTCGAACGGGGGTCCCGAACTAAATACCATTGTTTAGAAAGCCAAAAACCTTCTATCTACTAGTCTAGCATCGGTCGGTGTGAATCCTTCCACACTTTCGCAGTCAGTAGTAGAGGTGATCAGCTCGCCATGGGAATTTCATGGGGGTTGGAAGCTTGGTTGGCCTGAGAAGAGAGTGCACTGTAAGGGGGAGCCCATGCAGCCAAGCTTCTGGATTCACACACTACTGATATGCGGTTGGGGAAACCCACGTGGAGTCTAGCGGATATTGTCCTAGCCTAACCTAGGTTGTGCTTGTCTTATTCTGTGCTTGGTTACGAATCAACTTAAATCAGATTGTTTGTTGTGCTCTCAAAACATTAATTCAGATAAAGGATCATCCAAAAACCAACATGATAAATTTTAGCTGAAAACTGGTCAAAACTATCCTTAGAAAAACTGCAGCACATTTAAACTTTGTTCTAGCGCATCTTTGTTCTGTTTCAGCACATTTAGGGTATTTTGTTGCGCATATGTGCTCTATTTCTGTGCATCTAAGGTATTCTGCAGCGCATTTGACTCTTTCTCCAGTGCATTTACCTTTTTCTGCAGCGCATTTAGGAAACATAATAGTGATTTTAGGATTCTGCAGAATTTGTACATAGACCCGAATCTCTGAGATTTTACTCCCATGTTGAGAAAGTGGAAATCAACCAATTTCACCAAGAAATCAGTTTTCAATAGGATCAAGAAGCCCAAAACAAACTTAAGTTACAAAAAGACTTTAGATCGTAGAGAATTCATGTATAAGAGTCGAGACGTCTTGCTCCATTATCGCACATTCCTCCACAGATACTAAGACTACATTAGGGGATTCACCGACGATTATGCTGTAGAACCTTTGGCTACCCAAGCTTATTATCAAAGATTAGCATTGTCTCAACGTCACAATCTTAATCAACCTCTTTAGTTTGAGAATATACCACAACCTTCAATTGAATATTCAACGCGTCCTAATCAAATCATTCAGTAACTTTTGATCATATCTGAAGATTTCTTACATATGCCTATTTTTACAAGATCTCAACACAACAAGCTAGGAGAAACATCTCAACAAGAAACTTCCACACACAACATTCAAGAAGAAGGTGAACGGGATAGTCCCCTTTTTAGTGTAAGTCACAATCCCCTTTTCAGTGACAACAATATGGCTGATAGAGAAGAAAATTCATCGCTTAAGAACAAAAACATGAACAAAACTCCCGTAGATAGTGATGATGAGCAAGAGGAAGAACTTAGAGAGGCGGAACAAAACCCCAAGTTTCTTAAGATCCTTGAACAGATTATACAACGTGACAAAGAAAAGTACTTTCTTTTCTTGGCAGATCAAGGAGCTAAATTGCCTAAAGACTTTGATACTAAGAAATTAAAAAGCAAGGAAGAAGAACCATCCCTATCTGATTTCGCTTTCTTTAAAACAAAGTTTAAAGAAATGCAGGGAACAATCAAAGAATTACGAGGGGGAACCACAACCAAGAAATACACTTTGGATGACATATGTCCTTATCCTTTTGATAGAAGTCTCAACATGATTCCATTTCCTAAACACTGTGAAATTCCCAAATTTGATCGTTATAATGGGAAATCAGACCCAATTGACCATGTTAGAGACTTTCGAAACATGACATTGGAATTTTCCCACGAGGATACATATTTATTGCGATTATTTCCTTGAAGCCTTGGAGTCAACTCTATGGAATGGTTATCTAAGATTACACCTCCTGTTCGAACATTTGAGGAATTGATCAATTTGTTCATAACACAATACTCCTACAACATTCAACACCAAATCACCATGATTGATCTTTGCAAAGCTACGCAAAAACCTGGGGAATCTTTCATTAACTTTCTTCAAAGATGGAGGAGAATGTTTGCTAGGTACCCACGACATGTTCCAGAAAAGGAGAAAATGGTTACTTTCATCAATAGTCTCAATTCAGAAATGAGCTATCGTTTAAATTTACATTGTCCACCTTCCTTTGAGAAATTGATTGAGGATGCCATCACCATCGAAAGTGCTTTGGTTAAAAGAGGGACGATAAAACTTGATAGGGACAACCCTAGCTCATCTAGCCATTACAACAATCAAGACAAGTCTAATTTTGGACCCGCAACAAGAACATTGTAAATGATGGTGTTGTAGATGCAAATCATATCACGACGAGTCCATTTGTTCTGAGCACCCCAAACACTACTCGTAATAATAATGTCAATTCAGTCGCGAATCTAGGAAACAATCATCCCCCTTCAACGAACAACAATCAGGGGACTGTTAGTAACCAAAACTACCAAGGAAACAACAACAACAACACTTTAGGGAATACCTCAAACATGAAACCACAACGCTTTCCATTCTTCTCCAATAGAAGAACTTTCACTCCACTAGGACAATCCTTAGAATTTTCTTTCAAAGAGGTTATGGAAAAGAATGTCCTTATGTTACCACCACAACGCAATTATGAACCTAGTGTAAAACCTCCATCATGGAATGAGGCCTATTATTGTGACTACCATAGGTGCAGAGGTCATCATACAAACAACTGTCAAGGTTTGAAACATGCTATTCAAGATCTAATTGACAAGGGCATTATCACAGTAGAAGGACAACAGAAATCCAATGAAGATCACCAAGCATTTTGCAATCATCTACCAAATTATCAAAAGGGAGAGTCTTCTGATAAAAATGTGAATCAAATTGATGACAATGTAATCTGTCACCTCTATACAGATGATGAGCGCGTCAACGTTATAAAAATCAAGGAGAAAGTAGACAACGGACAAGTGAATGTCACAACGAGAGCCCAAGAAAAAGTTATCTTAAAGGGTACCTCTTCAAAATCCACTGAGACCTTCCCTCAACATCAATATGACTTAGTTAACCAACTTCAAAAAACACCGGCTCAAATCTCCATTTTAGAACTCCTGAAGATTTCCCCTGCACACAAGGAAATTTTAGAAAAATCCCTTTTTGAGATGACTATATCCACGGATTTGGATGTGAACCAATTTCAAGCCATGGTAGGACATTTGTCCTCACCTACGTGTCTCTCATTTTTAGACAAAGACGATGTTTCCATGACTCATCCCCACAATTCATCTTTATACTTAGAGGTCATGATCCATAAATTTTGTGTTAAACATGTTCTAATAGATGGAGGGGCTGGTCTAAATATATGTACCTTAAAGGTAGTTCAAGCATTAGGATTTGTAGAAGACTCCATTGATCCTAGAAGGAAGATTACTATAAAAGCCTATGATGATGAGGAGAGAACATCAAAAGGTCTAATCATGTTACCAATCAGAGTGGGACCTGTTATCAAAAATACCTTTTGTCAAGTTTTAGACCGAGATCTCGCATACAACATCCTGTTGGGTCATCCTTGGATCCATGAAATGCAAGTTGTTCCGTCCACTTACCATCAATGTCTTAAGTTTCCATATGATGGACAAGAAATCACTATACCAGCTGATAACTCAAACACCCAAACTTGTGCCAATGTCAAAGCTCATTAGGATACTTTGGTTCCAAATAATCGAGAAGCACTTGCTGATACTTCTCCTAAGCATAATACACAAATCAGTCAATTAGCTAGAATCTTTGACAAGAAACTGCAGTTCAAGGAAAGTGGAGTTGGGGAATATTCCCTTTGTCTTGCTAATCTACCTACATCTCCTCGATCACCTGGAAAACCTTCTATTACACCACAACAGATATCAGCAGCATCAACATTGGCACAAGTACAAACGGAGCCCACTACCAAGTTCAATGGACAATTTATCAAAGAAAAGTTTCCCATGGGCGATCCTGAGGATACAGCAATTCTAGATTGGCTTTATAAGGATGAAGAGGAAGCAGTTCTAAATGTCACCTTACCAACAGATCAATATGGGAAAGGATATTCCATCATGCAAAAGATGGGATATGACAATGGTCCTCTTGGAAAAAGGAAAGAAGGTGTAGTTGATCCTATCCATCTCCCAGGGCTTGCTGCATATGATAAAACTGGAATAGGCTATGATGCTACCCAATCTAAACAATCACAAGGTAATGTTTTTACACTACAAGAAGGTTCTGATAAGAAAGAGACATGTTTGGCATTAATCCCGAATTACATAGAAAATAATTTTGATACCGATTCTGCTGAATATGAATGGGATACCATTCACAATGATGAATTTTGGAGGGACAAGGAGGTAGATGTCATACACAAGCATACGCCCACTTTAATCAAAGGAGAAGGTTCAGGATCCCAACCACAAGAATTTGAACCACAACGCAACTATGAGTCTAGTGATACTGAGTCAGATTTCAACGAAGAAGACTATCAGGAGAATAGTACCATCATTGACCTACCTCATACTTCGGATCCTACCGATAACTCTGTCTTGACCCTAACCATCAACGATTTTACACGACCAGATGACGTCCTACCATTAATCCATCCTGATCTCATTGACTAGGATCTAACCGAACCTATAGATATACCTATTTTTCCCAATGACGAAGCTATCATAAACTTCCTTTCCGCCGAAGGTGTCGATAATTGTTCCACTAGCGATTTTCGGTATGAAGTCTTTAATCAAGAGAGTGTCAAGTCTCCTAGCTGCAAAAATGAAAATAAAGAAAAATGATCTAGTGGTGAAACCATAATATGGCAATACAAGATCAAGTAAAAGATAAAATAAAGAGCGTATCAGATGGTGAAAACCTTTTTAAGGCACCAGCTGATGGGACTCTTGACACTCTCCCGGAGCACTATCATGAGCGATCTCCCATATTGATCGAGCCTACAAAGGAAATCAATATTGCAACTACAAATAATCCATGGATTTTACAGCTAGCTGAATCAATGATAGATAAAGAAATCCCAGAGTTCATGAACTTCCTCAAAGAAAATCAAGTTAATTTTGCTTGGTCATATGCAGACATGCCAGGCCTTGATCCCAATCTCATAATGCATCATTTGTCTATCAAACCAGGAGCTAAACCAGTAAAACAAAAACTCAGAAAGATGAATCCTCATGTAGCATTACTGGTTAAGGAAGAACTCAAGAAGCTCCTTGATGCAGGCTTTTTAAGATCAATTGCCTATGCAGAATGGATCTCCAACATTGTACTAGTAGCAAAACCAGACAAACGTGTAAGAGTATGCACTGATTTCAGAGACCTTAACAATGCTTGTCCAAAGGATGACTTTCCGCTTCCGAGCATTGATACTATCATTAATTTGACAGCTGGCCATGCCATGTATTCATTAATGGATGGTTTCTCAGGTTACAACCAAATCAAGATTGTCCCAGAAGACCAAGAGAAAACAGATTTCACTTGTCCGTGGGGAACATATTGTTGGAATGTCATGCCTTTCGGCTTCAAGAATGCTGGAGCTACTTATGAACGAGCTATGACTACAATCTTTCATGACATGATGCACACATTCATGGAAGATTATGTAGATGACATATTGGCCAAATCATACACTAGAGAGGGACACTTGGAGATACTATCAAAAATATTTACCAGATTGGAGAAATTCAAAGTTTGCCTAAACCCTAAGAAATGTGTTTTTGGGGTCACATTTGGAAAGCTGTTAGGATATATTGTTTCAGAAAAGGGAATTGAAGTAGATCCTGCAAAAGTTTAGGCAATCATGAAGATGCCTCCAAAGAACATCAGTCAATTAAGGTCATTACAAGGGCGACTTTAGTCCATCAGAAGATTCATTGCACAATTGGCCAACAAAAGTCTACCGCTCACACATCTCCTACATAAGAATGTTCCTTTTAAATGGGATGACAAATGTGAAATGGCATTTCAACAAATCAAGCAGTACCTGATGAACCCACAAGTTCTAGCACCACCAAATCTAGACAAACCATTGATCCTATATATTGCTACAACTGAGACATCCTTGGGGGCATTGTTAGCACAAGAAGACCATGAAGGGAAAGAACGTGCAATCTATTACATTAGCAGAACACTGACAAGTCATGAGCTTAACTACACTTTCATTGAGAAGGCTTGTTTGGCAGTAGTCTTTGCTTCACAGAAATTCTGACACTACATGCTAACTCATACAATCAATCTTGTTTCAAAAATTGATCCACTCAAGTATCTCCTAAGTAAAGCATCGCTAACAGGAAGGTTAGCAAAATGGGTCATGATTTTGAGTGAGTTTGACATCCACTATGTTGATCGCAAAGCAATCAAAAGGACAAATTGGCTAGGATCAACTTCATGAGCGCTCCTCTACAGGCAGAGCACCCCTACATATTGAGTTCAGGGGCGTGATGTTTTCACTTAGTAGACTCCTAAAAGCAGGTTATGGTCCCTTATCGCCCACGATGGTTCTTTCCTCCAGCATGGGATCCAGGGGCATTTTCTTTATCTGCCCCTCAAAAGGACATACCATTCCTTAGTCATATAGGCTAAATGTTTCCATGCACCAATAACATAGCGAATATGAAGCACTAATCTTTGGATTAAAGACAAAGCAGGTGGAATGGAGGATGCAAGCTTCACAAGTTTGTGACTCACAGTTAGTCATTAACCAAATCAATGATGATTATCAGACAAAGGATGACAAGTTGTTTCCATACAAGAAGATGATTGATGACTTCAAAAAGTACTTTGTAAACATTCAGTTCACACAAATTCCAAGGGTTGACAACAAAGCGGCTGACGCTATGGCCACGATCGCCTCATTGATACAACTCCCAGAAAAATAGACTCGCTATGAATTTCTGGTGGAACAATTATTTACACCTGCCTATAACACACCTAAAAGCCAAATTATCTATCACTTGGTAGGATCCGATTCACCTTGGTATGGTAAGATTTATGCCTACCTAAAAGATGATACTTTACTGCCTGACTTATCCCACAACCAAAAATGTAACTTTATCCGACAATCCTCTCGATATACCCTTATTGCTGATACCCTTTATCACCGTGGTCTTTGATGAAGGCACTTTACTTTGATGTCTTGAAGCGTGACAAATTCGACAAAGCTTCACAAAGTTCATGGGAATTTGTGAGTACTCATTCGAGTGGACTAATCTTATCCAAGAAATTGATTAGAATGGGTTACTACTGGCCTACAATGGAAAGGGAATCATTCACTTTTGTTAAAACATGCTCAAAATGTCAGATTCATGGGAATCTTATTCATGCTCCTGCACAAGAACTTCATTTGTTTACACCAACCTGGCCATTCTCTCAATGGGGGTTAGATCTCGTGGGAAAAATTCATCCTTCTTCTTCAAATGGGCATAAATTCATTATCACAGCAACAGAATATTTCACTAAGTAAATTGAGGTAGTACCTCTCTCTAAAGTCACTGGAAAACAAATCTCATCCTTCATACTCAACTACATTATTTTTCGATATGGTATCCCTAATGCCATTATTACAGATAATGGTCGGCCTTTCAAAAATCAGGATGTTGATGAACTTTGTGAAAGATTCCATATTCAGCACAGATATTCCACGCCTTACTATCCTCAAGGGAATGGCCAAGCAGAGGCGTCAAACAAGACTATACTAAAGATCTTGAAGAAGACTGTCAATAACTCAGGGAAGGATTGGCATGTTCAACTCAATCCCGCCTTGTGGGCTTACAGAACTAGTGTCCGAACGCCAACAGGAGCAACACCTTTTGCCCTTGTCTATGGAGCATAAGCCATATTGCCTTTAGAAGTAGAAATACCTTCATTAAGAGTATCAACTTTGAGAAGGTCTCATATGAGATAGGGAATACCAAAGGTTTCCGGAGCTCAATAGTTAAGAATTTTGATGAAAGAGACGAGGAAGCGTGACCATTTTAGAAAGCACATACCAGCAGTTGGTATCTACGCTGGCTACATCCTAAAAGTAAGTCCATTGCGCTTTCGGGCAGGTGATCCTAGTTCCGAAAGGCCAGCAGTCAACAAGATAAGAAAAGAGGAAGAAGTTTAGGAACCATTTGGTTTAGAGGCCCATATGTGGTTATTTAATGATCCCTCACGATTGAGGAGGAGCATACAAGTTATCAATGCCAGAAGGAGACCTATTTGATGAACCTATCAATAGTATACATCTTAAGAAGTATTATGTTTAAGTCAGAAAAAGTCTTGAAGTAATCCAAAAACAGCAGAAAAAAGTCCTGAAGTAATCCAAAAATAGCAAAAAAAGTCCTGAAGTAATCCAAAAACAGCAGAAAAAGTCCTGAAGAAATCCAAAAATAGTAGAAAAAGTCCTGAAGTAATCCAAAAACAGCAGAAAAAGTCCTTAAGAAATCCAAAAACAGCAGAAAAGGTCCTGAAGAAATCCAAAACAGTAGAAAAATTCTTGAAGAAATCCAAAAACAGTAAAAAAAGTCCTGAAGAAATCAAAATAGCAGAAAAGTTTGAAAAATACAAAAAATCAAAAGAATGTCATAGGGTGAAAACCTGGCAAATAGGCAGTCTATTGACAGAAAAATACAAAAAAATCAAAAAAAGAATGTCATAGGGTGAAAACCTGGCAAATAGGCAGTCTATTGACAGAAAAATACAAAAAAAATTAAAAAGATATCAGAAAAATGCAATAAATATGGATAGTGAAAATCTGGCAAGCAGACGCTATCCGTACCTTTCCATCTATTACTTCCTATTTTGCACTTTGTCTTTTCAAAGTTTCCCTTTTTCTGCATCTTTTTCATATCTTAGGGTCATTAATTGCATCATCCTGCCGCCATCTGCCTAGAGGGTTAAAACATCTTACCATGGCTTGATCATTTGTACATATTCCTTTCCGCAAGTTGTGTCAGTCAACGGGGAAAAACTCAACTGGGGGCACTTAACTTTCAGCGCATACCAAAATAGCTAGACTATGACATAGTATCTGAGCATTCAAACAAACAACAAACTCATACAACAACTTTATCCGATCATGACACACTTCTCAGCAAGATATCATATCATTGTCTATTGGATGATCCAAATATCTGAATAATGTATGGAATAACAGTATTACATGTTTGACCAAAAGTTGTTTAATTTTCGATATCATTACTCTGGAGCACACTCAATGATGTCCTGAACTAGAGTGGCAAGGAAAGATAATGATTTTTCTTTGTTTGTTGTCTTGAGGTTAACAGTCAATCGGATGCAAATATGTCACATGACATGACGATCAAAGCAATATCATCGATGATAGTTCCACATTTGCATTAGAACGGTGGTTAATCTTTGTCTGTTTATGCAAGAAATGCTCAGGTCATCTCGGTTCAATTATACCTCGATCCTTGTGTTTGCTTGCTATATCAAAATTCATGAAAGTTGTACTCTAGTCATCATTGGCGCTAATTTCCCCTCTGATGCTTGTACATACTTCCAACATTTCAAAATGTTCTATGATGATTCAAGAAGGCTTATAACAGGCTCAACAAACTGGTTAATTACATATAGTTGCATATTTATTAGATCATTGTATATATCTGCATATTGGATTCACATCGGTCTTTTGAAAGATTGAATGAAGGCATCAACAGTTGTCATATAGTTTGAGCCTTTTTGTGGAGGAAATTTGGACATTTGACTCATTGCATCCATTCATTATTATCATTTATCATTCATCATCTTTATCATTATTATCATCATTCTCATTCATTGCATTCATTCATTTCACTCTCCTTTATTATTTCATTTTCATTCATCCATCATTTCATTCTCATTTTTCATTTTCATTTATCATTTATCATTCTCCTTTATCATTTCTCTTTTCACTTCAATTTTTATCATCATTATTTATCATTCATTTTCATCATTATCATCATCATTTTACCATATCATTCATTCATTTTATTATTATCATCATTATTTTACCATGATTATCATATCATTTATCATTCATTCCATCACTATCATTTACCATTATTGTTATCATTACCATTTTCATTTACCATTTAATCATTTTATCATTATAATCTCATATCATATCATTATCATTTTACCATTATCCTCTTCATTTTCGTGATCATTTCATTCATTTTAATCATTATCATTACCATATCATTTATTATTCATTATCATTCTCATTATCATCATCCTTATCATTGTATCATCTCATATCATTTCATTTATTTTTTTATCATTTTATCATAGCATACCATTTCATTTTACCATTATCTTTCATCATTTAATCATCTATCATTTTATCATTATATCATCATTTCATTATCATCATATTACCATTTTACATATCATTTATCTTTTCATCATTATTCATACCACATTCATTATCTATCATGTCACGATGCATTGCATACATAGAAAAATTCAAATAAATTAACATCTCACATATATACATACATCATCACAAAATCATGGCATTCACATCATAATTACTACACCATCCTGCATCATAATGATTAGTCCACAAAAATAATAGAAACATATCAAAATCCATCTCATATCATACATGCATACAAGTCACATCCATATCATATCACAAATGCATAAACATAACATCATCAGAAACATTGCTGCTGCATATCATCACTCATCAAAATAATACAAATGTCCAATGTCCAATGAAGCTAGAAAGTTCACAACATAATACATAAGACATGATCAAAACTCAATATACATAACAAATCAGTCCCAAAATGGCTAACTGGTGGATGCCCCTGAAGGAGCTGGTCCGAAAGGAGGTGGCCTACCACTCGTACCTGCATCATGATCCCATCGAGGCCCTGTAACCTCTCTACCATGTGTCAATGTCCGTGATCGGGTCCTGGTCCTGCTGTGAGATCTGGTAAATGGCTCTCGCCGCTCAGGAGGGCATAACTCCTCATATCAAACTCTATAGTACTCAGCCTCCCTGGCAGCCTCGAACCCCTCTGCAATGGCCTCTCGTAAGGAGGTACTCTCCACGGTACCCATCAGCCTCTGTGCTACACCCTCGGCCTCCTGTGCTCTCCATCTAAGGGCATCCCTCTCCGCTATCAACTATGCCACCTGGGAATCTGAGGCAGGTATCTGCGCCTGTGCTTGTGCCTGTACCTGCGCCTGTGCCTATGCACGTGCTTGTGTCTGGGCCTGTGCAAGCTGTGCCTATAACTGCACTATCATGCTCTGAGCCTGCGCTAACTGACTCTGTAGTTGTGCCTGCTGCCCCTGAAAGGTTTGCACCTGACCCTGCAAAGCATCTATCTGTGCCTGCTGAGACGAGGATGTCACCCTAATCACTATCTGAGGCCTACTCTCAAATCTAGTCCGCCGAGGAATCAGTACTCTGCCTAGGCTGTCTAGTCTCTGCTGCCTCTGCTCATCCCCATCATCTTTGTTGTCTGAGCTATCCTCCTCCCCATCTCCACTCTCCTCACTCTCCTCTCCCTCCTCCTCCTCCTCTCCTCCACCCATAGCCTGCTCCCCTCCACCCATAGCCTGCTCCACACCGGCCACACCTCCCTGTATCCCTGCTCCTGGCTGTGGTGCTACTCTGATCATCCGTGCCTCATCTGGCACTGTGAATCGTGGAAACGGATGTGTATGAAAATACTGGGCATAATCATCTGTCATCCCTGCATCCAATACCTCTGGCCTGTCCGCCCATACCTCAAGCTGTAAAGTAGAATACTCTGTATATGCTGCCTGGTATGGAATGCATGGTCCCCATCCCACATCCCCCTTGTGCCGCCCATAATGAGCAACGCCCTAGGGCATCCCTTGAGTGAATCCAAACTACCTCAGAACCGGTAGTGCCAAAAATCTCTCAATAATAAAGGGCGTCCACCCTATTAGGTATCGTGGTCTGCACACAAAAGGCATCTCTAACTGATTTGTCGCCCATGCCTCGCACTCTATGTAGGGCGTCCATATCACTGCATCAACATCATCCAAAACTCGCCGCCAGTACACTACCTTGCCCAGCCTCTGCTAGACAACTGCACCTGCATATGCATACACATATGGCCTCCCTGCTGGTCTCGCTCTAGTGAAAAGTGGTCTCGTGACAGCAATGTGCTCCCACGCCCAGATCTGTAACAATGTAACTCCACTCGCCAGGCTCGTTGATCCTCTGTAAACAATCCGATGAAGATCATGGTACATGTTCGCTAGGAAACAGCTACCCCAGGCAAATCTTCGTGGCTAAGTGATCATCCACTCCAACATCCTCCCCCAACGCATGGTGAATCCCTTGGACCGATGGTCCGGTCCAAGGAAACCTCTGACAAATGCAGCCAACACTGCTACCAGAACGGGATACCTACTGAAATCATCCCAGTCTATCCAATAGCCATATATACCGGGATCGCCACATATCTGCTGCAACGCCTCGGTCCCACCAATCTCCTTGTGGTCATAAACCACAAGGGCACCAACAACCGGAATCCCCAGAATCCGATACACATCCTCAGGCGTCACACTCATCTCACTCGTCGGCAAGTGGAAGGTGTTATGCTCTGAGTGCCATCTCTCAGCCAAGGCCGTCAATAGCCCCTTGTTGGCCCAAATGCCTCACGGCATGGTCAACAACGGTCCCAATCCACAGTCAGCTATCACCTGTAACTCTGCAGGAGTCAGCTCTCTTATCCGCTCCCAACATAGTGGGAACCGCTCTCTGATCTGGAGGCTTTTGAAAGCCTCCTATTTTGTTCGACCATCACAGCAAATACATCAAATCAGCCTCATATCATATGATCTATCTAGACAACATAACATATCAATGAACCATATCCAGTGCTACATCAATCTATCAACATGTCAAATCAATCTACTCTATCATCATTTACTATTTGTTTTTCTTTTCAGGAAAGCAAATTTATCAACACACATATCATTTTCTATTTGTATTTCAATCATGAATGCAAATTTTTATCTCCATTTTTACTATTTGTTTTCTATCGCAGAAAGAAAATTTATCCAACATCTACTCTTTGTTTTTCAATCGCGAGAAGCAAAGTTATCACATTCAAATCACTCAATCAATCATTTTACTCTTTGTCGTTCGTCACAAAAATATCAGCTATCTACTCTTTGTTTTTCAATCACGGAAAGCAAAGTTATCAGTTTTCTATCAGATTTTCTATCCTATCAGCATGATGGTCATACAATTTATCTATCTATTAACTAAAGAAGCAATTTTCATCATCATTTTTCATCACATCCATGTTTTGGGAAAAATCTCCTAAATGCGCCATTCTATTGCTCATATGTGCTAAAAACCATATGCGCTAAAGTTTTTCTCCTATGCGCTAAACTGTTTCCCCGATGCACTACTCTGTCTCTCGGATGCGCTACTTTAACTACCCTATGAGCAACTCTAGCATTTTTGGACCAAACCCTAAATGTGCAGTTCTGTGCCCTAGATGCACTAAAACACCTACCTAGCCGATTTCGCCCTATATGCGCAACTCTATCTATCGGATGCGCTAACGAATCAGTTTTTACTCTACTCCTAGATGTGCTACGGAATTTCCTAAATGCGCTAAAAGATTTGTCGAATGCGCTAAAACTATCCCTAGATGTGCTAAAATGTTCAAAAAAATTACAGTCCGATTTTAAAACAATTCAAATCTGATCTAAAATGCAAAAATTGACAACATAGATGGTTTGAATCACTCACCGGTGGTCCATACGCCGTTGGTCTCTGATATCGTCGCGCTCGCTCGAACCTATGTCTGTGCACGGTGATCACCATCTCGCCAAGTCACTCTCAGAGCTCAAATTTTACTGTAGCAGCAGGGTGAAAATGACACTTCATTTTACCCCTTTTACCTTATAAGGGTCTTTTTAGGGTGTGCATCAATGGCATTTTCCATTTAACATCCTCTTTTTCTCTGGGGCATCAACCACATCATCTATCGGGAGCTAAATCACAGTTTCCCTATCACTATCAACTTCTTCTTTCATGATTTACCTCCCGAGGGGGCATCATCGACAATCAAAAAATCAGAAACATATCAGGGGAAAAAAATTTATTTTTCTTTGAAGCAATGTGTTTCACACATCACTTCAAAGAGGGGCAAAATGTATACGCATAAAAATGGTCATGTCTATAATCCTGACAATTAATTAAATATTTATTATTTAATTAATTTTTCTACATATGATTAAATTTAATTAATTTAATTATATTGTTCATTCATCTTATTTCTCTTCCATAATTAAATAAATTTATTTTATTTAATTATTTTCATATGTCCACTTAATTATTTAAATAAATACATTCTATTTATTTAAATTAATTATCACTGTTTGAATTTAAATTAAATCTTTTGATTTAATTAAATTTAAATATCTCATTTTCTTCTATTTTAATTCTTCTTCTAATTAATTAAATGTTTCATTTAATTAATTTCATAAAAGTGATTTAATTAAATAAATCTTATTTAATTAAAAATAGCTTATGCTTTCTTTATCACAATTAGGTATTTTATTTGATTGTGGAATCTTCTCATATCATAATTAAATATTTTATTTAATTATGAGATCTTTTGCTTTTTTCAATAAAACATGATTAAAGCTCTCTTCTTATCACAAACTTTCTTCTGCTTTTAAAAGCTTAATTAAATATTTTATTTAATTAAGAAAAGCTGAATGTCCTCCACAAATAAACAATTGAATTTTTAATTCATTTATTTATCAGCTTTAAATCTTTCTTTTATTCTTATCTTCTTATCTTCTTCTCTTTCGTAAAAATAGAAAAATCTTATTTTTAGGTTTCTTCTATTTTCTCCTTTAGTTTCATTTTTCTTCAACCGTTCGATCTGCCAGGAATTATCACAACCATCAATCGAGACAACCAATCAAAATCATTCGAAAAACTCTATAAATACCTGTGTGAATCCAAGCATTGGTAATAGGCAATTAATTAGAGTTCATGCATTTAGTTCATTTAGCATTTTAATCTCATAGCATCATGTTTATTTCAAGTTCATTATTTCAAGTCATCATCATAGTTTAATCATGCATCTACATCATAGCAAAATCTCGTTCTTTAGGAAGACAGTTTGTTGAGCCTAGCCAACGATCTGAGAACACAAAGCTGGAATGGACAAAAACACTAAAGATAGAGGACAATAGGACGACAATGGAAGCATAATACTGAGTTTGCACTTCTTTACTTTTTATATTATGTTTTGATATAATGTCCTATTGGTGTGTTTGAACAGTTATTTTCAATTCATTTACGCATCTGATTTTCATACACACAATAGTATTTGTAGGAAAATGGTATCTCTGTAGGGAGTGGGAGAGAGTAAGAGGGAGTGGGAGAGAGTGAAAGTGTGGCTACATATATAGAGAGTGAGAGTGGGAGAGAGAGGGAGAGAGTGAATTATTCTAAATGTTGTTTCTATGTAGTAGTTTATAAATTCAGTTTGTTGTTATACTCTATAATTGGTAGTTTATATATTTTACTTTCTATATACATGATATTTAGCAATATTGGGGACACTAATAGAACCTTCACCTATCTTTTAAAAAATACTAAGAAATGTATGAAAATTTGACAACATGAAAAACATGAAAATAAAAGTTAAAATAAAAATTTAACATAGTAAAAATGAAAAGAACCATTTGTTGTTACTCTAGTATTTCAACCACATACTAAATTACCAAGTGCATTTTATAAATGTATCATGCAATTGGAGCACAATATTGGGAATCAATGTGAATGATTCTCATCAAGAAGATGAACAATTTTGAGATTGAAGGACCCAAGCTCTTTGTAGTTCCATCACTACCCATAACCCTAAACCCTAAACCGGTAACCCTTAACCCCTTAAACCCCAACCCTTAAACCCTCTCAGGTCTCCCCCCTCCCCGGTCTCTCCGTCTCCTCCTCCTACCCCTTCTTGGATCTTTCCACTCCCTCTTCCTTCCTCCTCTCTCCTTCCTCCTTCCTCCACCCTTCCACCTTCTTCCTTCCTTCCATTCCTCCACCCTCTACCATTAACCCCTCCCTCTCTCCACCCTCCACTCTCTCTCAGATCTATCCACTCTCTGGGTCTCATTCTGTCTCCACCCCTCCCTTCTCCCTCTCTTGCGTTTCTCTCCTCCTCCCTCCTCCCTCTCTCCCTCCTTCCCTTCTTCTTCAACCTAACCCCTCCCCTCCTTCTACCCTCCTCTTTCCCTCTTTTCCATCTTGGGACTTCATATTATGTTTCTTTTGCCTTTAATTTTTTAATTTTAAATGAAAAAACTTGGTTTTACACCTTATTTAAGTCATTTATTCCTTGATTTTTGTCTCCAATAGATTCATTTAAAACTATAGACACCATCCAATTGAGCACAATATTGGGAATCAATGTGAATGATTCTCATCAAGATATTAGACAAGCTTTGAGATTGAAGGACCCAAGCTCTTTGTAGGTTTTCAATGAAGATTTAATTAGCCATATGGAACAATCAGAAAAGAAGAAGATGAGGGAAAATAAGGTCAACTATTGGTTCATTTTGTTCAATATAAGTTATTTTAAATCATTATGTGTTGTTTTTTTATAACAGAAATAGATTTTGCTATATAGTCCATATGTGTTTGTTTTTATAAATAGAACACTTTCCAGACAAACTTTCAGTTTATCCTACCCATAAGGTGGGGGTAGGGTTTGGGTTTGGGGTTAAGGGGAGAGAATGGGGGTAGGTGAGTAGAGAGAGGCCAAAGGGAGGGAGAGGAGGAGTGGGATATTAAAGATAGTTAGAGAGATAGATAGAGAGTGGGGGAGAAGACAGAGAGGGAGTGGAGTGGAGTGAGAAGATCTAAAGAGAGGGAGAAGAGTGGGAGGAAGACAGAGAGACAACCCTGGGAGGCACAGAGAGAGGGTAGAAGTTGGGGTTTATGGTTTAAGGTTTAAGGTTAATGGTTTTAGGGTTTAGGGTTTGGGGTTATGGGTAGTGATGGAACTGCTAAAGTTTTGTTTTGATGTTCTATTTTCTTGGACTATGGATTGGTGCCAATGGACAGATTGGTTTCGTTGAAAATCCTTCACATTTAATGGGAAAATACATGTTATCAAATGCTTGTACTGATGGAACTTCAAATTTTGTTCCTAATGTTTCACTCATGCCCTACCTTATGTCATTGGGCTTTCATGGTGTTGGAAAATTTCTTAGGGCTGGGGTTTTAGCTTTGTCTTCATCTTAAACCCTTGTGTTTACGTAATGCCTTGGTCAGGATCTATTTCACCATTACCTTTTTTGAAGGGTTTTAAAAACATCTTATGCCCATTGTTCCATCTAGGCCTGGTACCTTTGGTCTTAATATTTTATTTCCTC